>JADLZN010010085.1:0-222534 GCA_018155175.1 Sinocyclocheilus anophthalmus
GTAAAACTTCAAACTCACTGGTCCCCTATAATGACTCCAGGTTATTGATTCAATTTCAGTATTATTTGTCAAAACCCAAGAAGGCCGTTTTGTTTTTAAAGAAAGTCAAGTCTTTTATAATCCATCTTTTATTCAGTCTTTTTCCCATAGAAGATTTGTGAAATCAGTCATTAATGCAAGTGATGCTTGCTGATCCACAGGACATATAAATATAATTATATAAATATAATCTTTTACCTCGCACTGACTTTCTAGGATCCTCACTCAGAAGAACAGAATTCCCTTAAATAACAAAGAATGTGAGGAGACTCAAATACAGAAAAAAACAAATGAGAGTATAATGCATTGTATATTAATGGCTGAGAAATACTTCATAAGGGCTACTTGTCATAAGTGCTGCGGTTCCCGCTGAGAGCTCCGGTCGTGAGCTGCTCCAAGGGCCACGGTAAAAGATAGAGCGGATAATTATGGAAGAACATCATCAATTATTTAATGCCAGCTGTCATGTTAAGGGCATAAGACAGCCATGGAATCACATACTCCAGAAATGGCTAAATAAAAGCCTGAGAAGTTTGTTCAGCATGAATATGATATTTGTATTTTGTCCATTCGTTCTCTCAAACGAAGGCTTTTCCAGAACCATCAACAAAATACTCTTAAAGCAGAACCACTGAGGTCAATAAGAACTATATATCTACAACATTATACACTTTCTCATTTGTGCTCTTTAAAAAATATTTTCTGAATATTAAACAAAGATTATTGGAGTATGTTTTTACAAGAAAATATGCATTCAGTCTTTTACCTCAAAATTCAAGTTCAATCAAGAGTGACTGTTTTTAAAAAATATTTTAAATGTCATTACCAATTATTTAAATGTGTTTTTAAAAAACATATTAAAAAGTGGGTTGTAATATTAAAATTAAATTGTTTATTTAAACTTTGTAAAACTTTATAATTATAATATTTGATATAGCAACATTACTTGCATTTATCCAAATATATAGGTATAAGTTAACACAAAGTTTGATTTTTTGACTTTCTACTGAAAAGTGGGGCCCACCTTTAATAAAAAGAACATTTTAGCTCTCCAAGAAACCGCGGAAACTGAGTGATCAGTTTTAAAAATATTATATAATAAAACCATGGTTTTCTTAAGGGATTTGTATTTGTGTATACTTTATTTATTTTTCGTTGTTGTGTTTTTATAACTGTACTGCCTTATGATTTGATGTTTTGCTACTGTTTAATTAAACCAATAAATCACGATACGCGTCCGCACAATGTCGATACGCGGAGTTCAAACGTCCAGAGAATAAAATGATTCGTGAAACCCGTTCCGAAGTCCCCGAGAATCAAATGATTGTGAACCCAAACAAATGATGCGTGAACCCGTCCGAAAAATCCGAGAAGAAAGAAATGATTGTGAAACCCGTTCCGAAGTACCGAGAACGAAGAAATGATTGTTGACTGAACCGTTCCGAAAACAGCTCCCGAGAAGAATGATTCGTGAAACCCGGTCCGAAGAAGGTCCGAGAATCAAATGATTCGTGAACAGTTCAAAGTCCAGAGAATCAAATGATTCGTGAACCTGTTCCTAAGTCCCGAGAATCAAATGATTTGTGAACCCAAACAAATGATTCGTGAACCCGTTCCGAAGTCCCGAGAAAGAAATGATTAGTGAACCCGTTCCGAAGTCCCGAGAAAGAAATGATTAGTGAACCCGTTCCGAAGTCCCGAGAATCAAATGATTCGTGAACCCGTTCCGAAGTCCCAAGAATCAAATGATTCGTGAATCTGTTCCGAAGTCCCGAGAATCAAATGATTCGTGAACCCGTTCCGAAGTCCCGAGAATCAAATGATTCGGGAACCCGTTCCAAAGTCCCGATCTGAATCAAGTGATTTGTGATGCGCGATCCGAATGGAGCACTACGAAACAGTAAATTATTTTGCAACGCAATGGTTTAACTGATTTGGAGTTTCGAAAAGCTCCATTTCCCCCATCACAATACGTGCTTTTTAAAGCTGCAGTCCATAAGTTTTGCGTCTTTGTCGCCATCTCTGTTTGAAAACCTGCAATTGCAGTTATGTGCGGATTATCTTCCTTGCGTGGGTTGTGCGGAGGCACGGCTACAGCGCGGATTAATCTGATGTTTTGAGGAGTATGTGTGGCTGTCAGTCATCGCACCGGTGCGGATACTGTACTTAGGAATCACAGATTCTAGCCTACGTCTTGGAATATAACCCAAATAAGAATTTTCACCGGATCGATGTATCTGAACAAATAACACAGGTCTGACCAACTGAGGGAAAAAGCATTACAATAAATCACGCTACAATGGTGATTAAATCTAACGAGCGTTTAATGCAAATGCAAATTATTATTGTTGTTATACTTTGTTCTCAAATTGTTCATGTTAAAATCATCAGCATTGCGTGACTGTGTATTAGTGTGTGGATTTCAATTTCTGTTGTCTAATCTCTAATTGTCATACTATTCGAATTTCACATAAAGAAATTATTTTAACCCAAAAAGCAAATTATTCTTCCTTCAAACTGGTTCTCTTTAAAATACAAATCTTGTGTAATACCACAGAGGCTATCTGTAATCAGATGCACATTTACAACTGGAATATAGGCTCATTTCATTTCAGTCACATGTGTTTCATAAACACATAATCCTTTCTGGATTACAATCCGCCATCAAAATGATACATTTAATTTATTCCAGCTGCTGTGAGAAAAGACTATAAACAATCCGCCACCTGCAGGATCCTCACATGCAATATAGCCTACTAGCACGGGGCTCTTTCTTTATGTTTACACACGTGACGTAATGATGCAGTGCAATGCTCGAATTTCTTCATGGAATCATCAATGACAATACAGAACCTTTATTTTTAAGAGTGTAGAAGCAGTACACTCATGTTTCCCCTCAAATCGTATAAGAGTGTAGAAGAACCATTTTTGGTTCCCCAAACAACCGTTCAATCAACAGTTCTTAAGAGAACCATTTTCTCTTAGTGTGAAGAACATCTAAAGAACCTTTCTCCACTAGAGAACCATTTGTGAAATGGAAAGATTAAAAGTTCTTCATGGAACCATTGGTGTTTTTTTTCACCTCTCTCTTTCTCTTTATTGTTCATATCTTACAGCTACGACCCGTAAAGCAGTCTTTGAGCAAGTCCCTGTGCCGCGACTCACACTGGAAATGCCTCCTACTCTCATTGCTGATGTACTGCTGCTTGATCGCGATGACCTGGTGCCAGGTCACGAAGGTCACACGCCTCACCTTCGACAGTGCTTTCAAAGGCAAGTCCATGCTGTACCACGACAGTCCCTGTTCCAACGGCTACATCTACATCCCGGTGGCCTTCCTCGTCATGCTTTATGTGGTTTACCTGGTGGAGTGTTGGCACTGCTACTCGCGCAACGAACTCCAGTGTAAAGTAGGCCTGGAGAGCATCGCTGAGCGCGTGCAACGCATGCAACAAGCCACGCCGTGCATCTGGTGGAAGGCTATAAGTTACCATTACTTACGCCGGACGAGACAAGTGACGCGGTATCGCAATGGCGACGCCTACACGAGCACGCAGGTTTACCACGAGCGCGTCAACACGCACGTCGCTGAGGCCGAGTTCGATTACGGGAACTGTGGGGTTAAAGACATTTCGAAACACCTCACAGGACTGGAAGGCTTTCCGGTGACCAAGTTGCGCTTCACTAAGTGCTTTAGTTTCGCCAATGTCGAGTCCGAGAACTCCTATTTGACGCAAAGAGCGCGGTTCTTCACCGAGAACGAAGGATTGGACGATTATATGGAAGCGCGTGAAGGGATGCATCTAAAAAACGTTGAGTTTAAGGAATACATGCTTGCTTTTGCGGATCCGGATCGCTTGCCTTGGTATGCGTCACAGTGCAGCTTCTGGTTGGCGGCAGCGTTGACTTTATCCTGGCCGTTGCGGGTCTTGATGGAGTACCGCACGGCGTATGTTCACTATCACGTGGAGAAGCTTTTCGGGTTCGACTACATTGCTGTTACGCCTCTGGATGAGCGTCCGTTTTGCTGCCACATCCCTCGGGTCAATACCATCGACAGCACAGAGCTCGAGTGGCACATTCGCTCCAATCAACAGCTCGTTCCCAGTTACTCCGAAGCCGTGCTCATGGATCTGGAGCAGCAGTCCAGCTGCAACACGTTCTCGCCGCGTGGCATCGGTGCGGCTGGCGGAAACGGCTTCGGTGGATATCGGCAGAACTGTGAAAGCTGCCATCGGTCCATAAGCAGCTCATCGATTTTCTCACGCAGCGCATTGAGCATCTGCAACAGCAGCAGTCCGCGTTTGCCTTTCAGTGGAAGCCGGTTCTCGCTAGGCCGTTTGTACGGCTCGCGTCGCAGCTGTCTCTGGCGAAGTCGCAGTAGTAGCCTGAACGATCCCAGCTGTCCGACGGAAAGCACGCGATGCCTGGCCGGTCAGTCGGCCAATGAGGAGAGCCCACCTTCTCCACCGGCCTATCAGGACGCGCTGTATTTTCCTGTACTGATTATTCACCGCAATGAGGGCTGCACCGGTCACGACCACCATTCACTGCACCGTAATGGATCCTGTGTGGAGACTTCGTTATAGCGTTAGCATAAGGACGAGAACACAAACATGGTGTTGCATTGTAAAATGAACAGAATGGTACAGAAATGTTTGTACGAATCTTTACCTTTCCCTCTAAATGGCACATGATTGCATTTCTTCATAACAAACGCAGTCTGGCTTTTATTGATATATTTGCACACTTGTGACGCACCATATTCAGCTTCTTCAACAACTTCTCACTTTGCATTTGTAATCAACATGAAATGGCATTTTAAACCCATTTTACTTGCATACTATTACATATTTTCAGGTAAAACATATCCAAGAGAATAAATGAGAAATGTAAAATGATCCTTGTAAAAATGTAAAACTTTATCCATGGAGAATTGACTGGATCATGAAAAATGGTTGGACATTAAAGGCCTGTTCACACCAAGGACGATAACTATAAAGAAAACAATAAAGATATAGTTCTAAAAATCGTTCTCAATATATTAAAGGATAGCAGAGTCCACACCACAGCTATAACGATAAAGGCACAGAGAAACGATATTGTTGTAATAACTTACATAATGTTTTTTTCCAGCTGATGAATGATAAAAACATTGACAGCCAATCAGAATCAATCCTGCTATAACGAGCTTGAGAATTTAAAGTGGCAGATAAACATGCGCTTAGAATAAACAGACGATATAGTCCGCTGGTGTGGATGCTAGTTATCTGTATAGTTATTGTTCTTGGAGTGAACGGGCCTTAAGGGTTGAAAAATAAGGTGAAATCCAAAACGTTAGCAAGACACATTTTATATTAATAACATAACATGCATTGACAAATCGTTCATATTAAAACACATTAACACAAAAAGTAAATATTGGGTTAATTTGAGATCATGTTGACTTCAAATTAAAATGGCACATTTTAAATGGAATTAGTTTTATTAAATAGAAAACAGGTTCCATTTATTAATTTTTTTTCTCTTTGTTGTTTCAGAAATGTTTGTTTCAGTATGCCAAATGTAAGATTGTTTACTTTTTCCACCTAAATGTGCAATAGAAAAAAATTTACAAAAACAACTTTAGAGAAAGTTGAATGGCTCATAATTACATTTGTTCATAACAAATGCAGGCTGGCGTTTATTAATATATCAACACTTCTTCAGCTTCTTCAATGATGGCAAAATCTGGCAAACTACTTCTCACTTTGCATGTGAAGTCAACAAGAAATGGCATTCACAAACCAATTTACTTTCATAATATGTCATATTTTTGAATTATAACACCATATTAAAAAGAAAAAAGATAAATGTAAAATGATCCTTGTAAAAATGTAAAACTTGATCCATTGATTAGATCATGTAAGGTGATTGGAGAATAAGGGTTGAAAAATAACCCAAAACATCATCCAAAAAGAAAAGTCATTTCAGAGGTGGAGCAAGTCATGCCATTATTACTTTGCAATAACATGCATTGAAAAATCGTTCACATGAAAACATATTAACAAAGTAAACAGGGTTTATTTGAGTTCATGTTTACTTCAAATGAAAACAGCAAATGTGAAATGGACATTTCTATCATTTCCTCTTTGATGATTCAATCGGAATGTTACCAAACACTTTTCAGTTCTACTTGCAAGTATATATTTAAATACACACACACACACACACACACACACACACAAGCTTCAACAAAAACAAAGCAACATACTTCCTTAATGTTAAACAACATGACAAATAACACTATGTTGGATCCCAGGATACTGACTGTTTACCAATAAGCCATGATACAGAAATTATTCCGTTAAAAACGATTCATAAACACCTTTTTCTTCTGATCTATTTATGGCAACGGTGTCAGTGTTATGAATAATTTAATACATGCACCTAAAGGACATGAGAACCTCAAAAAAATACATATTTAATAAACATTATCTAATCTATGTAAGATAATATTTAATATACGAAGGTAGGATCAACTAAAGCATTCTGGTTTTTTTTTTTTTTCTGCAACTACCTCTTCTTTTTAGAGGAATGTAAGTGCCTCAGACTGTTATTTTAGTGTTCATGTTTAATTATTTAACAGGTTCTGGAGTTTACATCGCATTTATATGTTTCCCAAGTTGCTGTGAAAAGAAAAGTTGTAATCATTTTGAGCATTAAGATCAGTCCTTGCCAAAAACAGAGAAAAGCAGGACTAAAAATAACAGCTGACACTCAAATGATGTTCAAAATAAATCTTAAAAATAGAAATATACATGTTCCTGTTCCTTCAAATACACAAATTACCATTATAATCTACCAAGAGAAGGGAAAATATTTTCTGCAGTATATTGATATCTTTCTTGGGAATGGTCTTCACTTACATTAGCACCAAAACTTTGATACGTTGTTTTAACAGAATCCAAACTCATCTGTATAAAGCATTGGCAAAATAATCTATAAAGCCCAAACTGACGGCACAATATATGACAGTACAGTGAACCTATGCATGAGCTCTGACATATGAACATACTGTAAATATCAGAGTGAATTAAAGGCCAGCGACTGAAGCACAGAACAGACTCAAATACAGTCAAACTCCTTCACAGTCTTTACGCTTCCAAATCACTTCATCCTCTAGTTTAAAACATTCCAGAGTAAGTTTAAAATCATTCAAATCATAAGGTTCACCATTTGTTTCTCTTTTTCTCATTTTTTAAACTTAATTTTAATAATAAAAATGTCCTCTTATTAGATATTTAATTTGGTAAACCTTTCAGATTTTCAGTTATGATATTCAAATATGTCTGGGTCACATTTCACCTAAACAGAAGTTAAAAAACAACAGCAAATAATTTTACTGTGAAATGACCCTTCAGGGTTTTGTTTTGTTGTGACATATTGTGACATTTGTATTGGAGTATTGTAATGGACTATCAGCCAGTTCCATCTCAAATATGATTACGAAAAATCTGAGTAATAGTAATAAAAATTTTACATTTGTTTCATTTAAATGATTTTAATGAGTTCCTCTATTAAGGATTTAATTGGTTAAACATTTTAGATTGTCAGTTCGCTCTTCCTCAATCGGGTCATATTTTCACACACACATCCAAGCAGGACAAATAGGACAGTAATGGGATATATAAACCTATAACCATTCGGGTTTTTTGCATTGACATTATAATGACGTTAAGTACATTCCCTTGAAAAGCTGATTACTATCCTGTGAAATTATAATAATAATAATAATAACAATTAATAATTATTAGTATTATAAAAATATTAAAATAATACAATACAAAAAATGAAATGCTAGGATTCATTTTATGCTAAATAAATTTAAATCATATATTATTTTAATTTTAGGGTAAAATATGACCAGGACATATTTCAAGAGGTTCATCCTATTATGCAAAAGACAAAATTTTGCAGGTGACCACATCTTGTAATTTTGGAAAGATGTTTTATGTCTTGACAAAATGTAATACAAAACATTTTGTATATAAAAAAAGAAATGTTTATGTGCACAGAAATTGTCATGATTGTTTATTTGATCATTACATGTGTGCATACAGTAAACGTCAGTATGGCTACTGATATAACGGTATTGTGTTGAATAACATTGTGTGAGTGTGATGCGATGTGATGTACAGTATCACAATGCAGAAACAAATTCTGACCAAATGATACTTTATAAGCATGGATGATTATTGTAGTTCCCTGCCGTTTCGATGCCATGCACGATGTTTTTATGCTGCTAAAGGCAATTTCAGTGCAAACAGTGCTTACACAATAATCAATGTCACATCACACAGAGTCTGTAAACACTATGTTGCCTACACAGTTTGTGGCATATCTCAGGTTGGAGGCCAAATATGTGTCCAAGTTGAATATGTGTTTAATTTGAATCAGGATGTCATTAAAGTCAGCATGAAATCAAAAATCACCCTGTTTACTTTCTTTATACACACTGCTGGCCTTATAGTGAATAATATGCACCAGTGCACATTATATTTGATCGAATATGTAATAACTTGCTCTTACTTCACTCTAAAATCAGTTCTTTTCAGATAACGTCTGAGGCTGTGTGGACTATTAAAAATGTTAACCAATTGGCAATAAGTTATGTAGGCATTGTTTTAGCTCTCATTCTGTACCTCTTGTTCCAGGTACAGTAGCATTCAAAAGTTTGGGGTTGTTGTTTTTTTTTTGTAATGTTTTTGAAAGAAGTCTCTTCTGATCACCAAGGCTGCATTTATTTGTCAAAAATACATAGTAAAACAAATTGGCTAAATATTTTTACATATTTAAAACAGCGGTTTCTTATGTAAATCTGTTAGAATGTGGAATTGAGTTCGGTGATCGAAGCTGACTTTATCAGCATCATTACCGGGTGTCACCTGACTTCTAGAAATATTATAATATGCGATTTGCTGTCGCAATAAGAACTGTATGATGAATTCAATGTTGTTAAAAGTGTGCTGTGAATTGGTGTTTTGTGAGGACCATGACCACATTGGTTTCCGGATTCTTTAAGGTAGAAAGATTCAAGACAGCATTAGTTAAAAGTTATAGAAATGTTTATGTAACTACTATACATGTCTTTTACTGGTCACTTGTCATCAATTTTATGCATGTAATAAAAATTATAAAAAAAACTTTTTTTAAATTACGGGACTCAAACGTTTGACAATAGTTTAGTAAGGTACACTTTCCGCAATCCAAACACATTTCTAAAGACTACAATAAATATATTAATTCTGGGCACTAAAAACCTCATTTGTTGCTAGTTGCATAAGGAAAATAAGTTTAAGGAGTATATGTAAAGTGACTTCAAGAACATGAACACGTGTCTAAATAGTGATGATTGAGTGTGAACTATAGCTGCTTGTGGCTCTGATGGTCTCCAGCCTTTCAAACCACGTTCAGCTGTCCAGCAGGACCTTGGGCTCATCTTAACTAAAACGTCAACTAATTACTGAGCTAATTCTCTCCCTGATGGACCGCAAACGCTATATCAGCACCAACAAAACCCTCACTCAACATAAGTCTTCATCGTCTGTCATCAAAAAGCTCACTATACACGCAACATTTGAGCCACAAAAACACGTGCTGGCTCTAACATCGTTGTCAGTGTGCGTTGCTGAGTGTATGATAGTAATATGGTATTGACATGTAGGAGATTACTTATGCCGTATTTACACTATGTCATTTGTTAACCGGGTAACGAATGCATTTACAGGAGTAAAACCCACCAATGTTTTTACGCCATTTCTTTGGGGTTTAATTTTGTCCCGTTTCCCCATAACAGTGATTCAATAAAACTAAAACTCAATTATACAAGAAATAGAAAGTAAAAGCAACCCAAACTTATAACATCTTTAAGTGTTGATTTTTTAAACTTTAAATATTTGAGTTTGTCATTTCAAATACATTCTTTAAAGGTCTTTTTCAAAATGTGTTTGTTTCTCACTTCGCAGCCCGTACGTGCACCAAATTTTATCGAGTTTGGCACGATGAATGCTTATGCAAATTAGTGCATATATTTAATTGCTAGGTTATTGGGCAAATTTATTGCAGCGTGTCACGTATTAATATTTCTAATCTTGATATAACAATTGTCTTATGTACTGTGATTTAAATCAAATTACTGAAAATATGAAGTATTAAACAATTTTTTATTAATTGTTTATTAATTTTCTCGTACTTTATGGGCGGGCTGGGATTAATTTGGGAAACCGTTTAGATGGTTAAGTTTATGATATTCTATCACCATATGGGTTATTGTACACCAAACAAAGAGGAAAAAAATATAGGAATATTCTATTCCTGAATACCTAAAATCATGCTCAGGGTTTTTTTGTGCACTGACATTATATAACAGTGTTAAAGGGTTGAGTTCACCCAAAAATGAAAATAGCATAAATTCCCAGAGGCATCCTAGGTGTATATGAATTTCTTTTTTCAGACGAATCCAGTCGGGAGTTATGTTAAAAATTGTCTTTGATATTTCAAGCTGTTTAATACCACTCAGCAGGTGTTGCATGCATTCCGTGCAAAAAGAATGACTTTTGAGAAGTTTATAATTCGAACAATCCGATAATTAAAAGCATAAGATGGTCTCACAACGACCGGGCTTTGAAGAGAGGGGTGACTACAAAGGCCTTGGTGCCGATATCACGATGGTTTGTAGACAAAATATCCATCTCCAACGTTACTAATTACTTTAATGTAGCTTGCACTCACTGTTGTACCTCGGGGAAGCACGCTCCGAGGGATGACCGGCTTGAGCGTGCTAGTGAGTTGCGCTGATGAGCCGCTCAGAAGCAAATGAACGTCCGGAACGCCGAGCGGGAGAGATCAAAACGCAACGACACCGGTCACTAGCTTAGAAGTACAAACAGAGGATTGGTAAAGAAGATTGGGGAGGATTTCGATATACAGCCATAGAGGAGGATGGTTTCCTTTGCTTAAGTAAGGAAAACTTGGTTCCTTTGTGCTCATGGTTAAACAAAGTTGTTTTCATGCGAGGATTCAGTCCTTTTTCCTGTTTCGCTTCACCGGCACTGGCGCCAGGTGCTGACCTCTACGTCATCAGCCCGGAACTGCTTCCGTATACAACTGCTGGCGCAAGCTACATTAAAGTGATAATTACATTTTGAATATGGATATTCTTCCAAAAACGCATCGATTCGCTACAGAAAGACTTTTCTCACCCCCCCGGAGCCGTGTGAGACAATTTATGGATGGGCGCTTTTTATTTAAATTCTTTTGGACTGATGCATGCAACACACGCTGAGTGGCATTAAACAGCTTGAAAGATCAATAACAATTTTTTATATAACTCAGCGACGAAGTTCATACTGACAAAGAAGAAATTGCATATATGAATGGAGGGTGAGTAATTTTGGGCTAGGACAGATCACTTTCAAATGATGAGTTTAATATATGTGAAAGTAATAAACAATAATTAAAATTTCCCATGAAAATACAGCAACACAACATTTCTAGGATGCAATTATGCAAAATTAATTCATAAATTTATTATTTTAATTTTTTAGGGTGAAATATGAGACTATGCAGAAGTCATATGGTAGTTATGTAGTTAAGAAATAGACAGATATACTGACGAATTTTGGTATTTTTTTATTTGTTTACAGAGGTTTTTCTCTTGGCCGCCCAGTAAAAGTATTATTCACCTTTCTCTGACCGGGCGCACTCGATGCATGGCTCGGCTGTCAAGACTTTGGGCACTGGGATCTCTCTAATGTTTGGGTTTTGATTTGCGCTGGCTAGCCTTGGCTCTGATTGGCCCGTAGCGCCTACGTTGAGTGAGTGCCGTACTCACTGCTCCGACACGGTCGGTCAGCCGCCGCAATGTCACAAAGGCTCCACACCAGAATGCTGTTTGTGGGAACCTTCCTCAGAACCCTACCGCCGCTGCAGGAGACCTGCCACCCGAGGGTGTGGGATCCATGTTCATTTGGTAGCAAAGGTCTGTATTAGTTCACAAATTAATAGAGGAATATTACTGTGTGTGAGGGTCACATTATAAGACGCCCTTTGAGTTCCATTTATTTAAAATCAAAGGCTTTTTTTTAGGATTTTAACTACTCAAAGTCAACATTGAAAAATGATTTTGCGACCAATTTTATTATTTAAGTTTACTTTCTTTCTGCCATATTTCCAGTAAATCATATTAAATAAGTAAATTAGAGGGCAAGACTTGATTTATCTATTATGAATGAATGTGAGCTGTGGTACATGAGCGTAAAAGTTAAAAAAGGACATTTCACCACAACAAATATAAAACAGTGGAGAACTATGCCAATTTATTAAGACCTACAGCACGTTAAAGTATGTTTGGGATCAGTAAGATTTTGAATGTTTTTTTAAAGAAGTTTATTCTGCTCACCAAGGCGTTGTGATGTATTGGAGTGTCGATTAAACAAGCATGATAATAATAGTGTGTAATATTTGTAAACGATTTAAAAAGCACATCGGTGCGCCTTATGGTGAATTTATTGTAAAATGACTTTCATTCCTGTGATCAGCAAAGCTGCTTGTTGCCGGACACATTTCCTCCAGGCTTCAGAAGGGCATTCTAATATGCTGCATTTTTCAAGAAACATTTCTGATTATTAGTCAATGTTGAAACGGTTGTGCTGTCTCATAGGTGTTCGCGCGTGGAAATACTGGGATGGATTTAATTTTCTTTGAGTTTTTCTTATTTGTATATTTGATGTTGTCACGTTTTTTATTTGTCTATTCTTTTTCTTTGGACTCTTGGATGACATGAGGATCACGCTCAAAAGAACAAGCATTTATTGAAGAGAAAATATTTTGAAACCATTATAAATGTTTTTTGCTGTCCGTTTAATCTTTGCTTCTTATTTAAGCAATCCTTGCATGGAGATAGAAATATTACTTTTGTATTCATAATCCAATTATTATCAGACTGTAAAACTGCAATCACTTAGTATAAATTTTTACATTGTGTGTGTCTGTTAAATGGAGTGAAATAAATCCCCATATAATGACATTGGGGAAAGTAGCTCCAAATACTTTTTTTTTTTTTTTCAATTTGACAGACGTATTTGGTATCTTAGTTGACTAAATTGTGCATGTAAATGATTCAATTATCTCAGTAGCAGCTAAAACAATGACTATAAGTTAACATGATATTATGTAGCCCACATTTAGGTGGCTTAAAATGAAAATGCAATTTCAGAAAAAAATTACGAAAGATGCACTGATGAATAATTCACAGAATTATTTATTAATTATTTATTATTTCTGTAAGAGCAGAAACACAGAAATAGTCAAATTTGTTTCCTGTTGACACTGAAAGTGCAATGTTTTTGATGATTTCATACCATCTTTAAATAGAATAACATAATTCAGTATGTGACTTAGAGAGATTCGGTGCTAACCATAAAATCTGATACTACTGTAAATGGCATTGCACTTTATGCATCTCAAGGTCGAAGTACTCTGATGATAAAGCATATCACATTTTGCAGCTCGGCTGCACTGAGACGCTTTCATTCTGAGTGTGTAGACTAATGTTTCTGGTGAGGAGTGTCAGAGCTCTTTCCTGAATGAGAAGTGATTGTTTGAAATATGATTTGCCTTGAAACGGAAATGGGAGGAGCGGGTAAATGCAGGAATCCATCCCAGGAGAGAGGTAATCCCACATGTCTGTTAGCACGCATCTATCCGGCAGCCATGAATAATTCAACATGAACCACAGGGCTGCATCATTTCATATTCATCTCTTTATTCACAATTAAATGCTTTAAAAAAGTCCTTTGTTTCTCATCGATAACATGTTAAACAGGAATAGTAAAAATAAAGCAAAATTGCAATATGATGTTAGGGTGTTGTTGGTGGTTGCCAGAATTGTATTAATGCAGTCGCTAAAGTGTTTTGTCACTATATGCGACAAAACACTTAAATTAAATTTTTAGCATAAACTTCACTTAATTTTGATAATTTTTCAGAAAACAAGACTTAATATCTTTACCGGATCCAAAATAACTAATGAAAGTATGTGCTTATTTTGTGTAAAACACACACACCAAACACACAAACAACATATATATTATTATATATATAGAGAGAGACCGAGGATGTAGAGAGAAGCTTAGCCAGAAAAATTAAATAATACAGAGAGACAAACCAATGCTTATTTGGCTTACCTCATTGGCAGAATATTTTTGCTCATATAATTTTTTTCAGAAGAAAACAACGACTTAATATTGTTTCATTTTGATATTCTCAGGGAAAAAGACATTATTTCCAAAAAAAAAAAATAAAATATAAATGAATTGAAGTTTACGCAAAAAAAGAATGGCAATGGGGTAAGACAATAATAAATTACTAGATAAAGGGTAACAAGGTTATTTTCTATCCCATCGGCAAATACTTTGTCTCATTTCAGCATAACCTTTACATTTTGATGTTTGTTTACAGAAAACAAGACTACTTTCTTATTGTGATTTTGCTCTAAGGTGATATGATCCGCTAGACTCCTGTGTTTTCTGTCTAAATTATACAAAATTAATGGTGAAGTTTTGCTTATGCTTGGAAAATAGAATCGAAACATATATGCCGTAAAATAAATCGATAGATAGACTTGTTTTAAGTTTTTGTTTGAATTTTTGCTGTGGTCCTTGTTGAATTGATCATTTTTTTATTTAAAGATTTAGCTATTATTTCTATTTATACTTGTATTTTCATATTTATATTTGTATTGTCGAGTTTGTGTGTGAAGCAAAATGTTGTTGAAAAATCTTATGCAGCCTTGGGTACCATCAACCAAGATGATTCGGAAACAAAAGGGAGAGGAATATGTGTATTGAAATCAAATATTCTGAGGTTTTTCCTCACAACTCCCCGTCTGTTGGTTGGACTAGGTTTTACGGTTCTTGAGGGGTTACGGTTCTACCACCAGGACTGAGACAGCGCCATGGGCCGGGGTTGGGTTTCGGTCATGTTCCATTTCCCACCAGATGAGAGGCTTCCCCAGGGTGGTTCTTCACAGGCCTGAGCCCGAGAGGAACCACCGCCTTGTGATAATCTACGATGCGGTGTTGCAGTCCTAAGGTTGTGAGGGACTTCAGTTGGTGGGGTTTTTGGCAAGAGGCATTGAGCCAGTGCCTTGTAGTCCTTTGGACCCTTCTGATCATGGTGGGTGCAGAGGTACCAGTCTCGTCAGATGACTGCACGGTGCAGGAGTTTTTCCGAGGTAGGGTCCTCCCTGCGGTCGCCGGATGTGATTATGTGAAAGTCGAGTCCTGGTGAGGGAAGACGAGTGATCCAGGCAGTTGGCTCACGCGCAGACATCAAGCTTTTTTATTCATCTGCCAAGTTCTGCGACTGGATTCATGAAGAAATGTGCAAAAAGGTGGGAATTTTCAACCAAATGAAATAAAAAATGAAAATACTGGCGAATACAAATGAAAAAAACTCATTTTAAAGATTAGCAAACCAGCACATCTACAATCTTTACAAAAAGTATCACAAAAAAGTTGTACTAACAACGTTTCGGTCTATATGACTTCATCAGGCATATTATAGGAGAGAATATACATGATGAAGGTCATGAGTACCAAACGTTTTGTTAAAAAAAAAATCTGTAATCTGTAAGTATCTGACGCTCGACGCAAAAAGTAGTTGCGGTCCCCTCCCGAGAAAACTTTACCACGATATGCCAAAAAGTACTTGAGAACTTTACACTCTATCGCAAAAGTTATTGCGTTCCCCCCCTGAGAAACTTTACACTTCTCAAAGTAGTGCGGTTCCCCCGAGAAGAAGTTACACTTCTCCAATATTATTGTGTTCACACCAGGTGAGAAACTTACGCTTGCTATTGCAAAAGATTGCGTTCAAACGAGTAACACTTACGATCTATCCAAAAGTATGCGTTCCCCAGAGAAAGCTTTGAACGCTCGAGTCGCTAGAACCAGGATTGCGTTGCCCCCGAGGGAGGAACACTTTACATCTCTCTTGCAAAAGTTTGCGTTCCCCCCGTAGATTTACACTCTCTTGGCAAAGGATTGACGTTCCAGCTGATAAACTTTACACTCTCTTGCAAAAGTATCGCGTGACCCCGAGAATACGTTACGCTCTACGCAACAACGTATTGTTGTTCACAGAGAAACTTTACACTCTCTTGCAAAAGTATCGCGTTCCCCCGATAAACGTTACGCTCTATCGCAAAAGTATTGTGTTCCCCAGAGAAACTTTACACTCTATCGCAAAAGTATTGCGTTCCCCCCGAGAAACTTTACACTCTATTGCAAAAGTATTGAGAAACTTTACACTCTATCGCAAAAGTATTGCATTGATTTGAGAAACTTCATGTTTTCTTTTGCAAGTATTGCATTCTCTCAAGAAACTTTACACTCTCTTGCAAAAATATTCTGTTCCCCTGCATTGAAATATAATTTTTCCTCCCATCTCAATTTTTTTACTATTAACATTGTTCTTCTTGGAGCTTAACAGTCCCTGATCACTATACAGTGCGTGCATAATTATTATGCATGTTGATATTCTGATTATATTTTTTTCCAAGCACATTTTTACAAATTCCAAACCACATCAATTTTAATAACTATTATTAATTTTGTATTTAATCATTCATAAGTGATATATAATTGTCCATGAAGGTTGGAAATGAAAAAAAAACGTCTTATATTCAGGGGGGGCAGAATTATTAGGTATCAGATAAAATGAGCCAAAAAATAGATTTAACTCAGACTGAAAGTCAAAAATTATTAAATGTTCATGAAAAGGATGCAATATAATGCAATAAAAGTTTTAATGGAAGGACCATTGGGACACCAAACTGCTCATTGGTGTCAGCACTGGTCAGAAAAAATACAGGTGAGAAGAAAAGACCATGCTTAATTGCAAAGAGATAAAGGGGGTCAGAGTGATTGCTGCCTATAAGAAAGAAGGTCATTTTTTTTTGTATGTGGTGTATATGAAATGTGTTTTATGAGTGTGATGTAAGCGAGTTTAAAACAAAAACACATTATTTTCCACATACTGTAACATTAGTTTTTTCCTCTATGCCCCGCCTTTCTGAAACGCTGATTTTTACAAAGCTCATCAGTCTGAAAAGCGAGGTGTGCTCTGATTGGCCAGCTATACAGTGCGTAGTGATTGGCCGAATACCTCAAGCATGTGACGGAAATGTTACGTCCCTTCCCATACTGTGATGCCATGCGGCAAAACCCAAATTGTGACGACCACGGGCTGGACTCTGCTTCGTCCACGTTGAAAGCCGATCCGGTGATCGACAGCACAAAATTGATGTATTTCCTCAGCGACCAGCACGGATCAGCTCCGGCATGATGAAGCGATTATGTCTTCTTTTGGAAGGCCAAACAAAATAGTTTAGCTTTCACAACAAAACACACAGAGTCTCCATGACATGGCAGTGGCAACAACACACAAATACTACAGCGAGAATTAAAGTTACGCCTTCTTTCTTTGCGTGCACATTTGGGTGGCGTTATGCAAATCTTCCCAGATAGTGACGTAGGTATGTGGGGGCATGTTAGAACGAGCTGTTTAGGTAGGCGTGGTTGACTCTTAAATTTTATAAAAGAATATCTCTTTGGATTTGAGGGACTTTAGTCTTTGCAACTTTACCAGATCTTCTTTATGCACCAAGAGCTAACACTCCAAAGAGAAAGGAAAACATGAAATCGCATATGACCATATGACCTTTAAAGACCAGCATCACCTCCTGTCAAGAATTTATCTTCCAGAATCTGGCAGTAAGTTTGGGAGTTAATTTTTAGTCCATCTCTGCAAGATAGACTTTTCAGAATAGGAAATGGAACTAATTAAATAATTAAATAATTCGAAATGCTTATCTGCTTAATAATTATGCACACCTGAATATAAGTTGTTTTTCACTTCCGACCTTCATGGACAATTATATACCACTTATAAATGATTAAATACAAAATGAATAGCAGTTATTAAGGTTGATGTGGTTTGGAATTGGTAAAATGTGCCTGGAAAAAAAAATCTGATCCAGAATATGATAAAAAAAAAATATATATATATATGATAAATAAACAACCCTTGCTACGTGTACTGCGTTAAGCTAACTGAGACTTGTTATAGCACTTGTTATAGCACATTGCTCTTTTGTTGATTTTCTTTGCTTCCATTGTCCTCATTTGTAAGTCGCTTTGGATAAAAGTGTCTGCTAAATGATTAAATGTAAATATAAATATCAACGTGCCTAATAATTATGCACGCACTATATGCTTTCTTTGTACAAAGAAAACCGGTGTGAACATTCTGCTAAATATCTCCTTTTGTGTTTCAGAGAAAAACCGACAACCACTAGTAATAATAACAATAACTGAACCTGTAAAGTCTTGCAGGAATGTAGGGCTTTTGCCAGGAATTCGCAGTCTCTGAAGGTGAACTCAAACAAATTCCACTCAAAGTTCATGCCGCATCCTTTCACTCCATACACCACGTTGAGCTCTTCCAGGTTCGGCAGTTTGTCGAGCAGAATGCGGAAATCGAAGTGATCCATGGAGGGTCCTTCACTGCCCGTATCGCTGGCACAATCTGAACGGTCATCCTCGTCATACCTGGGTGACTCTTTGATGGGTGGCAGTAGCTGAGAGACTTTCAGTCGCTTTACATAGTTTCGACACAGTGGCACCGCATCCAGGACTGTCTTGGTGTCGGTTGCATCCGGGATGAAGAATTCAATGATGTTCTCTAGGTGACGCTCGAAGAACATGCGTTTCCAGCTGTTGTCGTATGTGGAGACGTCACTGACAGCCCAGCGACCTTCACAGCAGCGTTTCCAGTAGCTCTCATCACTGATGAGGTTTGCAGTGATGGTCAAGGGAAGAGATGTTGGTAGCCGCTGGAGCACATACGCTTTGTAGTTGGGTGTAAGTTCATCCAGAATGGGTTTCTCTGCAAAATAGTATAGTACAGGCTTTAAAGGAACACTCCACTATTCCAAATCCCCTAGAGTTAAACAGTTGAGTTTTATCGTTGTCGAATCCATTCAGCCGATCTCCAGGTCTGGTGGTAGCACTTTTAGCTGTAGCTTAGCATAGATCATTGAATCTGATTAGACCGTTAGCATCTCGCACAAAAATGACCAAAGAGTTTCGATATTTTTCCTGTTTAAAAATTGACTCTTCTGTAGTTACATCGTGTACTAAGTCCGACGGAAAATGAAAAGTGGCGATTTTTCTAGGGCGATATGGCTAGGAACTATACTCTCATAATAATCAAGGATCTTTGCTGCCGTACCATGGATGCAGCAGGCACAATGATATTACGCAGTGCCTGAAAATAGGCTAACTTCCGTCAACATAACCAATGTGACCACCTGCTTGCACAGGGAGCGTGCTGGGGACTATTTTCAGGCCGAGAAAATTGCAACTTTAATTTTCCGTTGGTTAGTCGTAGTACACGAATGTAACTACAGTGAGTCAGTTGTAAATTAGGAAAAAAAAAAAAAAAAAAAAAAGAAAGAAAAAAAAAAAAAAAAAAAAAAAAAAAAAAAAAAAAAAAAAGAAAAAAACAAAAAACAAAAACAAAAAAAAAAAAAAAAAAACAAAAAAAAAACAAAAAAAAAAAGAAAAAAAAAAAAAAAAAAAAAAAAAAAAGAAAAAACAAAAAAAAAAAAAAAAAAAAAAAAAAAAAAAAACAAAAAAAAAAAAAAAAAAAAGAAAAAAAAAAAAAAACAATAAAAAAAAAAAAAAAAAAAAAAAAAAAAAAAACAAAAAAAAAAAACTCATGGTCATTTTTGAGCGCGATGCTAATGGTCTAATCAGATTCAAAGATCTATGCTAAGCTACAGCTAAAAGTGCTACCGCTAGACCCAGAGATCGGCTGAATGGATTCGAAAACGGTAAAACTCAACTGATTAACTCTAGGGGAGTTGGAAAATGTGTTCCTTTAATACAGGCTTTCATGCAAACTGAGAACATCTTTTCATTAAAGCAAGACACTACAGGCAAAAACATGTTTTTTATGCACTGGTCAATTTTGAGATTTTGGGCTATTTGGCTTTTCATAACATGTTTCAGCATCCAAAATACACCTACAAGTCTTTACTTTATTGCACTTTATCTGTCTGCGTTTGTAAATTTCAATATCTTTTATAGGCCATTTTGTCAAAATGAGATTTCTCCTTGACTTCAGCAACACTTACAATGAACCATATTTTATTTTGTCAAGATTATAAATGTTTTGATTCTAAAAGACCATAATTGGTCAATTAGATGTTCAACAAACCGGTACAAATTTACTTTTGTGCCTGAAGCAATAAGTTTATGTAATAAATCTAGTTAATTTAGATGATTTATTTAGTGAATTTTTCTTTTTTTAATTTAAATTAGTTTCCCCCTTTTTATGTATTTGGTGTATTTTAAATATACAGTGGGGCAAAAAAGTATTTAATCAGCCACCAATTGTGCAAGTTCTCCCACTTAAAAGATGAGAGAGGCCTGTAATTTCATCATAGGTATACCTCAACCATGAGAGACAAAATGAGAAAAAAAAATCCCAGAAAATCACTTTGTAGGATTTTTAAAGAATTAATTGTTAATTTCCTCGGTAAAATAAGTATTTGGTCAAACAAGCAAGATTTCTGGCTCTCAAATACCTGTAACTTCTTCTTTAAGAGGCTACTCTGTCCTCCACTCATTACCTGTATTAAAGGCATCTGTTTGAACTCGTTATCAGTATAAAAGACACCTGTCAACAACCTCAAACAGTCACACTCCAAAACTCCACCATGGCCAAGACCAAAGAGCTGTCAAAGGACACCAGAAACAAAATTGTATACCTGCACCAGGCTGGGAAGACTGAATTTGCAATAGGTAAGCAGCTTGGTGTGAAGAATTCAACTGTGGGAGCAATTATTAGAAATTGGAAGACATACAAGACCACTGATAATTTCCCTCGATCTGGGGCACCACGCAAGATCTCACCCCATGGGGTCAAAATGATCAAAAGAACTGTGAGCAAAAATCCCAGAACCAACACGGGGGGACCTAGTGAATGACCTGTAGAGAGCTGGGACCAAAGTAACAAAGACTACCATCAGTAACACACTGCGCCACCAAGGACTCAAATCCTGCAGTGCCAGACAGGTCCCCCTGCTTAAGCCAGAGTACATGTCCATGCCTGTCTGAAGTTTGCTAGAGAGCATTTTGGATGATCCAGAAGAGGATTGGGTGAATGTCATATGGTCAGATGAAACCATAATATAACTTTTTGGTAAAAACTCAAATTGTCGTGTTTGGAGGAGAAAGAATGCTGAGTTGCATCCAAAGACCACCATACCTACTGTGAAGCATGGGGGGTGGAAACATCATGCTTTGGGGATGTTTTTCTGCAAAGGGACCAGGACGACAGATCCGTGTAAACGAAAGAATGAATGGGGCCATGTAGCATGAGATTTTGAGTGAAAACCTCCTACCATCAGCAAGGGCATTGAAGATGAAAATGTGGCTGGGTCTTTCAGCATGAAAATGATCCCAAACACACCGCCCGGGCAAACGAAGGGTGGCTTCGTAAGAAGCATTTCAAGGTTCTGGAGTGGCCTAGCCAGTCTCCAGATTTTAACCCCATAGAAAATCTTTGGAGGGAGTTGAAAATCCGTGTTGCCCAGCGACAGCCCCAAAACATTACTGCTCTAGAGGAGATCTGCATGGAGGAATGGGCCAAAATACCAGCAACAGTGTGTGAAAACCTTGTGAAGACTTACAGAAACCGTTTGACCTCTGTCATTGCCAACAAAGGGTATATAACAAAGAATTTAGATGAAATTTTGTTATTGACCAAATAATTATTTTCCACCATAATTTGCAAAATAAAATCTTTAAAAATCCTACAATGTGATTTACTGTGATTCTCATTTTGTCTCTCATAGTTGAGGGATACCTATGATGAAAATTACAGGCCTCTCTCATCTTTTTAAGTGGGAGAACTTGCACAATTGGTGGCTGACTAAATACTTTTTTTCCCCACTGTATGTATGTGAGTGTTAAGTGTTGTATATGTGAAGCACCACGAAAGTCTGAATTAATTACCCAGAGGGGATTAATAGATCCTAAACGGAATTGAAACTGAGAAACAATTTGATAATATGACACACCTCCGCTAAGGGGGAGGAGACAACTAAAGATTTTGAAATAAAATTTCTAGGTACCGCAATGTCTGATTTCAAAATTGTTTTCACAGGATAAATTTTGAGTTTTAAGCTTTCAATGGTTATAATTTATGATGATGTACTTAAAACATGAGATAGGGAAAAAGGCGCAAACGAAAATAAAGCTTTTGAGACAAAGGTCAGAACTCCTATTATGATGTAGATTTGTCATAGACTCTTGGTGCACTCTTGTCATAAATTCATTTTCCTACATCATTTTTAACAAAAAAATTTGGTAAAATATCTATTTAGGAGTCTTCGACCTTTCCAACGATATATAGTTTGTAATGATTAGATTAGGATTTAATTGTAAAATAGTGAAGTAAACTTAGGCGTCCCGTATACGGGACGGTGACAGTTAAAGTCGTGTAAAGTCATTATTAAATGTGTGTTCTGAGTTTATCACACCACAGAAAAATCTGTTATTAGCCACCCAGCCAAATTTGAATGCTAAAAAAAAACGCCAAGTAAATAAAATAAGTTATAAAAATCTTGAAAAAATAAGCAGTATTCTCTTCTCTCAATCGCTGGGGGTGTGTCCGCTGGCGGTGCTGAAACCACGCCGAATTTAAAATTATTTAAATGAGGAGACCGAGCTGTTTTGTAAATTATTGCAACCAGGATTATGCATGTGCGTGAGGGAAGGCATAGTAGCTAGAAACCCTATAGTCTGTAGTAACGAAGGCCTAACTTGCCAGTGAGCGGCAAACCACTGCGCTGCATTTATTAGGTGTTCTCTTGAAGGAGGACTGTGCAGAACGATCAGTGTATGAAACAGGAGCGAATTCGAAAAGCATGGAGGAGCCATTCTGCTCCTATATAGCTCTTGTCTTGATGTCACACAGATCGATCTGCGCAGTGCTGCTTAAGCTCGAAAAAACCGTCTTATAGTGTTAGTGTTAGGGGATGGGCCATGATCGGTGGCTCCAGTGCGTCATCGTGCCACCGTTTTAGCCCCGCCCAAAAAAATCCTGAACACAGAATTGGTGAAAAACAGTTTTTAACGGTCTAACTCCACTATTCAGAACTACATAGTTCACAGTTTTGTAATGTGTTTCAGCAATACATTTCTAACATTTATAATGCGTTTAGAAACAATTCTCAGAATTTACTTTACCGGACTTAAGGGGTTAAATTATTATGATGTGATTAAAATCAGGAAGATCAAGCGAAAATCCCCATCCTAAAACGTTTTACTCTATATGTCAAGGGACAATGAAAAAATAATTTTGAACATGAAAGACCTCAGACATGTTCTGGAAATGTATGTAAATTAGTGCATATTTAATTAGATAATGCCTCAGTTGCATATTTAGACATTACATTTTAGAAAACTTGTAATACAAAAAATTTTTGCAATTAGTAGTGGTACAATGGTGCAATCAACGATCAACTATAGAAAAGTATACTGATACCTAGTAAGTCCATTTACCATATTCATCTGTTAGAGAGATGTACTTTGCCTAAAAAAGATCTGATAATTTGATATATATACATATATATATTTTTTTTTTTTTATTTAACCTTTATTTAACCATGCAAGTCAATTAAGAACAAGAAGTTGTCTTTTGTCATAAGTAGAGGAATTAATATTGAAGAAACATACAACACATAATTTACAAGACATAAGCACATAGAAAAAAAGAAAGAAAGAAGGGATCTTCAGTTAAACCATGATAGGTTGAGGTCAGAGCGCGTACTATTAATTTTTAATGACATATGGTATTGACTCTAGTTTTCCTAGTGTTGTAGCAATTCCATATTTGGGGGCAGCAAATTCAACAGGTAAAACATAGTACTTTTCGTTCTGGGATAGTCAAGGAATAGAGATATAGTTGTATATGTACTTAAAACAAGGTTTTCAGCAAAATACATAAATCAATTCTAGTTATCATCTATCGCCAGGTGTTGGGGGACTCTCCCCGTACGCGCGTCGTAATCTGTTACTTGTCAGTCACCGGTAACGCTTACTCTTTCCTTTACCAGCCACTCTTGAGTCCTTTTTCCACCGTCGCCGTTCTTGTTTTCTTCTGTGCCTGTTTCTGTGGGGCGCGCCCGGCCCCCCCCGCGGCCGGGCGTTGTGTGCGTTGGCGCGCGTGTGACCTTTCTCGGCATGTCCTGTGTTAGAGACCGTGCTGGTGGGTTCTCGTGACTCATCCATGAACACGGCATTCAAGCACGTGATGCGTGATGCGTGCTGCTTGTGATCCGTTCCGTCTCTCCGCCCCCTGCTTTGAGCCCGCGCCCTTGGATTCCCTGTTTTTTTGTGGGCCGCGTGTGGCTTCTCCTGCGCTGTTTTCGGTCCGCCGGGCTTCCTTCCCAGCCTGCCTGTTTATTCATACCCTTTTGTGGGGACACGGTCTGCTACTTCGCGCCTCTCCCACTCAGACCTTAACACCCTGATCATATTTGAATAAGGTACGCGAAAGTAACGTAAAGTACAGTAATTATGTAAAGCATACTTTCCATAAGTAACATAGTAACGTAATTAGTTACTTTTTTAGGGAGTAACGCAATAGTGTAATGCATTACTTTTAAAAGTAACTTCCCCAACACTGTATATATATTTTATATACTTATACTTACTTAAATGACATTGTTTACCTCTAAAATGTTTTATAATATGCTGTAGACAGAGTGTTGTTAGCAGAGGAACCAGCTCCAGCGACCACTCGGGATCCTCCGCGATGATGCTGCGCATTTTCCGCCCGTTAGCGGCGGCGTTTACCGGCCTCATGCTCCCGGTTCTCCGTGAAGACTGACTCCGAGACATGCAGCTAAAGCTAGCAAAAATACAAGAGTCAGGAACAATAAATAGCTATAACTCCGTCATTACTGCTAAAGGAGGTCAACAACTTTTCTTGACGGACGTAGTCTTTCCGTTAAAAAGACTCGTTTTCAACATATTAACTCAGTTCATATCTTATAAACACATTATGCTTATTAAATAGATTCAAAACGTTGGCTACTCACTTTCAGCGTCTCCGTGAAGTTTGTTGTTGTCATGGAAACAGAGACGTGCCGTGCGTCACTCGCTGCTGATCACGCGCTGAATGTGTGACACACAGCCTCACCCATGATTACAATAAAGCATAATTAACACCATCACACCTTGCAAATGCACAGAAGAACGAGGAATGTCAGGCTGAAAACTGATATTAAATAAAGGCAAAACTTTATCTTTAAGGCTATCTTTACGTATATTTCATAAAATATGATTCAGGTTTCGTGTTTTGACATGAAATAAATAAAAAATAATAAATATTTAGCTTGAAATGTCATTAATGTGACAGATGACATTAATGATGTGACGATGCATGTACGTTCATTCATTTCTGCATCAGGCCTCACACTAAATAACATTTCACATGTGTTTTGCATTGCACACAAGCCCATAAACTCACTTCAAACACATGCAAATCACTGTGAATGAGGGCAGCTGAGGATTTCCCTTGTGTAATGCATATCTGGGGCAGGTCATGCAAATCAAAATATTTATGTCAAAAATATAGGCTATATATACAGTATATTTATTTCATTAATATGATTTCAGCGACTGTGTAAATAGCAGAAGGGCACCATTGCATATTTAAGAAAGACAATTATCTTTACAACAATGCATTGCATTATAAACATATGATTATTTCAAAACTCTGAGCATGGGAACCCCTCTGAGAACGTTCCCTGTTAGATGTGTATATTCAGAGTGATGCACAACGTTATCCGAGGCATATAGCTCATCTGAAGACTGTCTAGACAAGCCAATGCATAATCAGCGTTAACCTCCAAACACTCATTACGCTCATGCCAACCTCAGCATGAACAACTAGACACAGCCTGAAGAGTCTCCAGACCTCAGCAGCAGTTTGAGACGTGCTGCAGGACGCCGAGTGTTTGACTGACACCCCAAAAGTGCTGAGATTTCAGGCCTCTTCAATACTCGTCCATTTTGCCCTAAAAGCTAATGTCACGCTTCATCAGACACCTCATTTCGAGAGCGGCAGCAGCCAGAGAAACACGTCAGCCTTTTTATACCACACAAATAAAGCCAAAAAAGGTCCATATTTTAGATTATCATTCAAACAAACACATAACTCTATGCAACCACCAAAATATCCAAGCATGGCTGCAAACTCACAGAACAAAAATCCAATTAAAGTGCAACAAAATCAAGTTTTAAATGATCACCGATCCAGCAAAAGTAATTGAAACAATAAACACCTCAATTTGGAAGCTTGTTACTGCCACAAGATTTAAAATAAAAATTAATTAAAAGTGAATTATGACTTTTTATCTCACAATTTGGACGGTTTTCTGCCCTTGATATTCTCATCGTTTTTCTGACCTTTTTCTTGCCACTTCAGTTTATTCAAGATATATAAATCTCACAATTTGCAAAGATAAAAAGAATTGCTGGTGATTATATAAATTCACCCATCCTAAGAAATTTGTTATTTTATACAGATTATTAAAACGCACAATTGCAAGTCGAATTGCAGCAAGCAACGAAACCTCGTGACATAAATCCTGGTTACTTTGCATAGATTATAAACTCCTCCAATCCTTGAAAAAAACAAGTCAAATTATATATATTTAACTCAAATCTCGTAATTCGAATATAACTCATTGCGAGTCATAAATTCGCACTATAAGGACTAAAACTCTTCAGCGTGAGACAAACTCGCGTTGTGACAGAAAATTCCATAACTTCTGTGCAAGATCCATTCTCAGATATTGCTTAGATATAACTTCATAAGAATTCCTCGCAATTCTAAGAAGGCATTATTGTGGATAAAACTCGGAATGGGAGTATAAACAATAGGTAGATACAAATCAAAGACTCAAGATGAACCTCAAATGTGGTGTGACAATCCACATCCGGAAGAACAATTTGTTATTGTGAGATACTAAACTTCGGAATTGGTAGTGAGATATAACAATAAGGAGATACAAAATCAAATTGCCGAGATATAAATTCGCGAATTCTATCAGAACGTCTTTGACATACCCTTGCAATCGGCGAGAAAAAGTCACATTGCAAGATGTAATAATTTAATGAATATAAACTCGCAATTCTGAGAAAAGCAAATGTCAGAATATAGTTCAAAATTGTAAATATAAACTTGCAACTACAATAACTCCGATACTGAATTCGCAATTCTGAGAAGAAGTCTTATTATGAGATACAACAGGTCGCATTATGAGATACACAACTCAAATTGCGAGATATAATTCTAAGAATTCGGGAATTCTAGAATTCATTATTGTTAGGGTATAAACCCTGAGAATTGCAAGATAACTCAAAATGGTGAGACAAATCGCAAGTCTAGAAAGTCGTTAGTGTGAGATATTACTAGTGGGTGCAATTGCTAGAAAAAAGTCAGAATTGCGAGTATATATCTCGCAATTGTGAAATATAGCAACTACAATAAAGTCAGAATTGCAAGATATAAACTCAGAATTGTGAGAAAAGAAGTCAGAATTGTGAGGAAAAAAAGTCAGAATTGTGAGATGGAAAGTTGCAATTACCTTTTTTATTTTTTTTAATTCCATGACCCAGAATCAGATTTATTTTAAAAAGTAATAACTGAGATATAAATTGTTGCAAGAAAAATGTCATATAATTTTGAGAAAAAAACGTTTAAATTTTTTTTATACCATGGCTTCCATACTTCACAGAGGTCACGACCTCAACATTGCTCCCTCAGCCACAGACAATCGCTTCTCATGGTTTGACCATTTCACCAAAATCTTCCTAGAAAGAGATCAAGTCACTCATATTGCGACACTCACCGCCTAAACCACCAATGCAACATGACAAGCAAGACAGAGAGAAAAAACTGCGGGCGAGAGCGTTGTTGCCCCGACACATCAATGACGAGAACGCAAGAGCCGAGGCCCGTGTGCAGCCCGGGGCGGCCCGTCACTGTCGTGCCAGTGTAATCCCACCTGACAAGACGCACACTTTCCCAGTACTGCTGCGCTAATAGACTGGAATGACACAGAAGGGCTGTAGATGTTGGCGGTGAAGTGCGCTCTCCATGAGGCCCAGCTGGGTGACTCACAGCGCAGGCGTTCGACAGCTGCTGCAGACTCACGGATCACGAGACTCTCGCGCGGTTCAGTCAGATCCTGGCCTTTCAGGACAAGTAAACAATGCTTAAGTTGGAAGAACACCACAACATGCAAGAAATCAGTTTGCACAGATCATCTTTGAAGATTTTGGGGTGTTTGCACATGAAAAAGTTGCCGACACGATGACAAGAAATTGCAAAAATGGTGTATCTAACCCTAACCAACAAAAAGTTTACCACTTAAAGTTAGGGGTTTATTCAAATCACTAACCTTGAGTATATGAGCTACAGAAATAGTGATGCTTGACTTAAACACCACTAATAGTGAAGTGCTTTTAGTCACCTTGATTCTTTTTAAAGGCAAGACACAAGCGGCAAAACCATTGTTTTTTTATGCATTGGTCAACTTTGCTTCCGTAACTTCAGACTAGTGGAAAGAAAACATCCAAAACACGTTTAAATTGTCTATTCTATATGGGCGGACATTATCTATTTATGTCAGTAGATCGTAATTGTAATATCCTTAAATGTTTTTGTCTACTTCTAGCACTTACATCAAATTTTAAGTTTTATTCCTAGTGTAATCTGAAGGTTTTTACAGAGAGATTTGTTTATATATCATTCACATTTGATCCCTTAAACATAATTTTCTGATATATATTGACAAAAAGAGAAATCCAAAATCCCTTTAACGCTAATATGTCAATGAAATGAAACCTGGCTTTTATGCAGATTAATGTTCTTGAAATATATGCAAATAAGTGCATATTTAAACAACTTCAGAAAACGTGTAATGAAAATAAACTGCATTAATGTACTGTGATTAATAATTTTGGGATCATGGTGGTCTCTATTATAGTCAGTGTTGAGGGTAACCTAAGTTACGTAATCAGATTACTTGTTCCAAGTAACTAGTAAAGTAACATTACTTTTTATTTTACAAGAAAACGTTGAGTTACTTTTTCAAAAAAGTAATGCCAGTTACTCTGTTTTCCCATTTATTGACTGACAGCCCTCCTGTCCCCCTACTCAGATGAAAAAAAGTAACTAAGTAACGCATTGCTATTTTTTTTAGTGAGTAATACAATATTGTAATACATTACTTTTAAAAGCAACTTTCCCTAACACTGTTTTTTTTTTAGCCTATTCACTTGTGTCTTGCCTTAAAGCATGCAGGAGGAAATTATAAACACTTACAGAAACAATCTGGAGATTAAATGCAACCGGCTATCTTCATGCTGTTGCATTTCAAACTGAAGAAAAGTAAAGGTAAAAAACAAACAATAAAATTCCAGATTATGATTATAAATACATTCAACAGAGATATAGAGGCCCGTACTGATCAACATTTAATACCACACTGCTGCCCTCTTGTGTCAGATACTGGAAATGACCAATTGTTCCCATTACAATCAACAATCAATACAGCAATACATTATAATGGGAACGACATAGCTTTGTCACATCATTTGCTTTCAGTGTGTGTTTCACATAAGCTTTTTCATACTTTCTGAGCTGATTTTGGGAGAAATTCTGTTGGTTTTTAAATGAGATAAAATGTGCTACATTCTGATTAGTAGATGCAACATTTTCAAATTGCTACAAAAATGTCTTTCTGTGCAGTTCTGCATATGCAAATGTGAAGTTCTGTACAAATTGAATTAAAACAACATCCAAATGGCTGAGTGAAAAATAACTATAAAGTTTATTTTAACAAGAAAAGCCCAAACAAGTCATACAGTGAGCTACAAACATAAAAATAGCATGGCTAAACGAAACCAAACAAATGAGCTGTGTCGGTGTTCTTCACATGTGTTTGTCAGAGATAATCGTCCTCATCAGTCCAGGACGAGTCGTCATCGATGGAATAATGAACCAGAGAGTCGTTAGACTCGGAGGAGTCCAGGAACACAGAACTGTCGCTCTGAAAGAACGTGTCGCTGCTGCTGCTGCTGCTGCTGCTGTCGTCATTTATTACCACGACTGCTGGAGAGACGCTTGCTTTCAGACCTGAGAACAGTTTATATTTTGTGTTTCAGACAGGACTTTATACTTTTAAAGCACCTTTTGTACGTAGAGGACTTGTTTTTAACCACACACCTGATCTTGACAGTTTGAGCGGAACAGCTGTTGGTTACATTGTTGATTTAAAGCAAGACACTACAGGCAAAAACTTGTTTTTATGCACTGCTCAATTTGGACAATTTGGTCTATTTGGCTTTTCATAGCATGCTGTTTCCGATTAGTGTTAAAAAAACATCCAAACTACACATTGTAATGTAGAAATGTAGCATCACATCACTTGCTCACAATGGATGCTCTGCAGTGAATGGGTACCATCAGAACGAGAGACCAAACAGCTGATAAAAACATCACAATAATCCACGTATAAGAGTGGTGGGTGACAAACTGTTGCTTCTGGCTAAAATACGAGTCCATAATGCATAATAAAGCTTCCTCCAGTGAAAAAGTCATCTGGTCTGAATCAGAAGAGACGATCGAAACAGATCAAGCACCGTTTACAAGCCTAAACAGCTCTAAACAAATATGTGGCTGGCTTTTGATGTGAGAGACAACAGCAGATACACTTTTTCACTGGAGGAAGAGTTATTATAGATTATGTACTCATATTTTAGCTGGAAGCAATAGTTTGAACTTAAAAAAAAACTCCTTAATGCTGGATTTGTTTCAGCTGTTGTCTTCTCCCATGTGAACTGATGGACTGGAGTGCTGTGGATTACTTGTGTGATGTTTTTATCAGCTGTTTGGACTCTCATTCTGATGGCACCCATCCACATCCATTGGTGAGCAAGTGATGCAATTTCTCCAAAATCGATGAAAAACAAACCATTACAACTTGAACTAACCTAAAACGTACATTTGTCAGAAATCTTCATTTTTGGTTAACTATTCCTTTAATGTAGAAAATCCATAACTTCTCAAAGACTCCCATCAGACGGTAGACGCAGTGATGTCACGCACCTCTCACCTTTCCGCTCATTGATCAGTGCCAGGCGTCTCTCTCTCATGTCAGCACTCAGGTTCTCTACCATGCGGTCGATGCAGTTGTCCAGGACCAGAGAGCGCGTCTGTGACGTGATGGTCTGCCAGCACATGGGACACTTGTCCTTGCGCTTACGCCACTCTCGGATACAATGCTGACAGAAGCTGTGGGCGCAGTTCAGCGTCACGGCCTGAGGGGTCACAGAGGTCAAAGGTCGAGAGGAATAAGTGGCTAATTACCATCTGATGTAGACTGCACGCAAAACTGGAAAAGGATTACAAAACTCTCTAAAATTGTGGGTCTAATCTATTTTTGTGGCATCATTTCACACAAATCCATTCTGTAATGGCATGCAAGACCAAAACAAACTTTGATTGGTCACTTTACATCACAATAAGTTGATTGGAGAAATGATGCTGAAAATTCAGCATTTAACAAACAGAATTTGCATTTTTACAAAGTTCTTTGCCTAATCCAACGAAATATTTTATTTAAATTGAAATAATATTTGTCACAATGTTAACAGTTTATTTAACTATTATGTTTTCCAAGTACATGCAGCTTTGGTCAGTTAAAAATGACTTCTTTCTCTCATAAACATAATGGGGGCTAAGAGTTTTAAACCTACACTTTGAAAGGAATATTTGGACATTTAGCCACAGTTAAAACTGTAACTTATCTTGCCACTTTTTTGATATTTCTGCTATACATGTCAAGTGTACAGTGGGGCAAAAAAGTATTTAATCAGCCACCAATTGTGCAAGTTCTCCAAATTAAAAAGATGAGAGAGGCCTGTAAATTTCATCATAGATATACCTTAACTATGAGAGACAAAATGAGAAAAAATCCAGAAAATCACATTGTACGATTTTTAAAGAATTTATTTGCAAATAATTAACTTAAAAAATTTTTTTTTAAAGAATTTATTTGCAAATTATGGTGGAAAATAAGTATGTGGTCAATAACAAAATTTCATCTCAATACTTTTGTTATAACCCTTTTGTTGGCAATGACAGAGGTCAAACGTTTTCTGTAAGTCTCCACAAGGTTTTCACACACTGTTGCTGATATTTTGACCCATTCCTCCATGCAGATCCCCTCTAGAGCAGTAATGTTTTGGGGCAACACAGATTTTCAACTCCCTCAAAAGATTTTCTATGGGGTTGAGATCTAGAGACTGTCTAGGCCACTCCAGGACCTTGAAATCCTTCTTACGAAGCCACTCCTTCGTTGCTCGGGCGGTGTGTTTGGATCATTGTCATCCTGAAAGACCCAGACACGTTTCATCTTCAATGCCCTTGCTAATGGAAGGAGGTTTTCACTCAAAATCACACGATACATGGCCCCATTCATTCTTACGTTTACACGGATCAGTCGTCCTGGTCCCTTTGCAGAAATCAGCCCCAAAGCATGATGTTTCCTCCCCCATGCTTCACAGTAGGTATGGTTTTCTTTGGATGCAACTCAGCATTCTTTCTCCTCCAATCACGACAAGTTGAGTTTTTACCAAAATGTTATATTTTTGTTTCATCTGACCATATGACATTCTCCCAATCCTCTTCTGGATCATCCAATTGCTCTCTAGCAAACTTCAGATGGGCCTGGACATTTACTGGCTTAAGCAGGGGGACACGTCTTGCACTGCAGGATTTGAGTCCCTGGCGGCGCAGTGTGTTACTGATGGTAGCCTTTGTTACTTTGGTCCCAGCTCTCTGCAGGTCATTCACTAGGTCCCCCGTGTGGTTCTGGGATTTTTGCTCACAGTTCTTGTGATCATTTTTGACCCCACGGGGTGAGATCTTGCGTGGGCCCCAGATCGAGGGAGATTATCAGTGGTCTTGTATGTCTTCCATTTCTAATAATTCCTCCCACAGTTGATTTCTTCACACCAAACTGCTAACCTATTGCAGATTCAGTCTTCACAGCCTGGTGCAGGTCTACAATTTTGTTTCTGGTGTCCTTTGACAGGTCTTTGGTCTTGGCCATGGTGGAGTTTGTAGTGTGACTGTTTGAGGTTGTGGACAGGTGTCTTTTATACTGATAATTCAAACAGATGCCATTAATACAGGTAACGAGTGGAGGACAGAGGAGCCTCTTAAAGAAGAAGTTACAGGTCTGTGAGAGCCAGAAATCTTGCTTGTTTGTAGGTGACCAAATACTTATTTACCGAGGAATTTACCAATTAATTCTTTAAAAAATCCTACAATGTGATTTTTCTGGATTTTTTTTTCTTTTTTTGTCTCTCATAGTTGAGGTATACTATGATGAAAATTACAGGCCTCTCTCATCTTTTTAAGTGGGAGAACTTACACAATTGGTGGCTGACTAAATACTTTTTTGCCCCACTGTATTTCAATGAAACCCGGCATGAGGACATTCTTCCATTCATAAAATGAAGTTTGCTAGGTTTCAAAAAACAAAACTATTGCTCAAAATAAATAAAAACCGTAATCTTGGATTCTTTCTGATGTTCAGAGTTTGTGAAAAAGTGAATTTGTTAATTAATATAATTAACTACACTGCTGGTTATTCTAAAAAGACACGTGAACTTGCAAACAAACGGCTTCATACATCCACTAAAAATGATTAAAAGTACAATTATAAAAGTAAAAATGGCTCTGACGAAAAGCTCAAGCATTGTTTGTTTGCACTGCCACGTTGTTTTATATATATTGCAATTAAATGCAAACATTTTTAAGTGTGATTTCAGTGTACCCTTTGGGGCCTTTGCATACTTCCATTGGAGTTTTTGCACAAAACATTACGTCAACCTACACTCTGTTTTTGACACTACTGAACTTTTATAGAAAAGAAAATTTTGATCTTTTAAAAAGTCAGTGTTCTTCCCCTATCATTCCTACATATGATCACATGACCTTTCACATCATGTGTTTTTTACCTCAATGAAGAGCTCAGAACAAATGCTGCATTGCAGTTCACTCTCCAGCACTTCAGTCATCTGTGTGACCACTTCTTCTTTCTGAGCTTTGGCCTTTTCTTTCTCTTCCTGTGGGAGAAGGTTACAAATTATCGCACAGAACGGGTTATTTTTTATTATTTTTAGGCATTATGTCATTACACTTCCACAAAACACTATACGAATCTGGTGACCCATGAAGAGTTTGATGCACTTATGTGCATGACGTGATAAACTTCTGAAGCCTGACAGATCACGTTTCACTTTCATTATACAGGAAAGAACAGCTCGGAAATTCAACAGAAATTCACCGAAAAACAATACATTTTCATGTTCTGGCAAAACCTTTAAACGTCTGGATCTCTTTCATTTAGTGTTCCTTTATCCGCGTTTATTTTACTGTACATTTATTTTCATGCTCAACCTTTCCATAGCTACCTTTGTAACTTCCAGCTCCTTATCTTTGGCTTGAAGAACTTCCTTGAATCCTTCGCGAGCGTGTTTGAGCTCTTCAATAACTTTACGGTGCTGGCAAAGCAAAAGAAAACATTATGTAATACTTGTGCTTAAGCTCATAAAATATTGAAGATGTGCAGTTTATTTCTCTTACCTCTTTCAACGCCACCTCAAGTTGTTTTTCCAAGCCTTCCTCATTCTGCTGTGCTTTTTCAGTCTTTGGGAAAACAACATATTTGTGTAAACACAGAAAATGTTATGGCTTTATATTATGACCCACAGCCTCCTCTCATGCCAGAATTAAGTTGTAAAATGATGTCCATTTTATTGATAGATCATCCAAAATTAACCAGGAGATTATTGGAGAGAACCAAAAGAAATGTATTTAGATGAAGCAGAAGCTTTTGAATCTTTTAGAATATTAAGCAAAGTTTGCATACAATGTTGATAAGCGAGGCATTTCAGCTACAGCTTATGCTTTATTAATTCATCTAAATGAGAGATGAGATGAAATGAGATGATCGTGGACTCTTAATGGGAAAGAGCAACATGAACGAGAATATTCTGGAAAAATAATAAATATTAATTATATAAATGTGCTCATCCAAATTCTTGCCACCATGAGCTCTAGATACGGCTCTGAAATTAATGTGGTATGGTGTTTATATTTTGTATTATAATAAACTGTATTTTTGAATTAGCTTTTATTTTTGCATATTTGGTTTATGTGTTTTATTATTCTAGTTATCATTTTGTTTTATTTTAATTACTATTTAGCTTTCATTTATTTTATTGTTTTATTAACTTTAGACAGAAATTTAAACTTATTTCATCTAAAGTTTTTCATGTATTATTTATTCTTTTTAACTATTAGTTCAATAACAAAGAATATTCTTGATGATCCATTGCCTCCAGAATTGGAAAATAGCACTGTGACTAGATATTTCCGTAAAATAATAAAACAATATTCTATTTAAAAAAAATGTAAATATCTTTATCCAAAATAGCTCAACGGTATGATGCGCTAAGAATGTATATTTGAATCCTTTTTATATTTTCTATTTAAATATAAAAATCCTATAATACATAATTCTATAAAAATTGCTTTCATTTATTTTTTTATTAAAATTTTAGTCATTTTAGAACTTCAAATTTTTATTTCTGATTCAGTTGCCAAGGCAACATTTCTCATTTTCATACTACATACGTTTTGCCATCTAATATTCATATTTTATTTCAGCTTAATTGCAAATAATGAAAATTATTTTTGATGATAACACTGGCCATCACTGCACTCTATCTGTAGCCAAAATTGCATACTTCCATACTGCATACTAATTCATAGCATTCATAAAACAACAGGTGAAAATATTCTGGCGAGATTAAAAGTGCGCATATGATGGACATGGACACTTTATTATATGATGAGGCCATGGGAGAGGATTTCTGAACAAATGCAGCCGTTCACTACAAAAAAAACATGACTCATTGGCTGCTCACCTCCAGACGTCGCTCCTCCTCACAGAAGGATTTCTCCAGGGTCTCCATGCGTTTGAGCGCCTGCTCCTGCTGCGACCTCAGCTGACCCCGCAGCAGCTCCAGCTGCGCCTGCAGATCCTGCATCTCCTGCTCTCTCTCCGGCGTCTGATGCTGCTGCCGCTCCAGCTCCGCAGCGCGCTTCTGCGTGTGGCCCACACGGCCCTTCAGGACCATCAGGTTCCTGTTGTAGCGGTGTACGCTAGCCAGCTGCTGACTGCTTTCACAGCCGCCGCTCGAGCTGCTTCCCGCTTTATCGCCGCTTCTGCCCTCCTCCAGGGGTTTAGAGAAGAACTGCTCCGTTTCCCGGCGTTCCCTGGACGGACAGGGCTGCGCACGCGACTTATCCGGGCCGGAGCTGCGGTACAGCTTGGATTTGGAGTTCTGCGTGGGACACGGCTCCGACTCGTCTCCATCGAACTTACGCTTTGAGTTTTTCAGTTTTTGGCCTACGGAAGCAGCGTCGGATTCTCTGCTAAGATTCCCAGATAGGAAGGATTTGACTTCACTGAAATTCTTCTGGACGAGGATGTAGTTGAACTCCACGGGGTTGCCGTCGAGAGGGACGCCGAGCCCCACAGAGTCACCCTGCTTGAGTAAAAACGGGTTTCCAGCCGGTATCCGGCTCCCATTTATCCACACGCCATTCAGACTCTGGGTATAAAGACAGGAAAAACAAATTAGACACATTTCAATAAAACACAATATACAAAACACTTTTTTACATTTACATGGCAGTTACAGGGATTACCGTTTTTTTTTAGCGTATAATTTCAGTTATTTAAATCATTTAATATTTCTTTAATAAGACAAAAAAAAGTTACCAATCATATGAAATTAGTATTAATAAATTAATTTGTACTACAGAGGTGGCACAGAAGATTACAAAAGTGGCTTTAGGGTACATTTCAGACCGTTTAATGAGGCTCATAGTGGCATGGATGCAATTAAACTTCATAAATTCATGTGAAGAGTAAATTTTTAAATATAACATTTTGAATACAGAAATATGATTTAAATAACTGAACTTATACGCTAAAAATGAAGGGGCGGCAAGTCACTGATTTTATCACTGAATCATTCATTCAATTGATTCGTTCAAAGGGCTGAATCATTCAGGAATGAAGCAAGTGACTGTCTTTATGAACTGACGGGAAAACTTTAATCCCTTATTTGTGATTATTTATTTAGTGCTGTGTCAATTGAGTATCAAGCAAATACAAGTTTTTGCTTTACATATGTGTGTGTAACTGTGTATATTTTTATTATGTATATAGAACGACACACACATACAGCCTATAAGTTTTTGGAAAATATTGAAGTGTCTATTCATATAAATTTATATCATATTATACACATGTAATATATAACCTTTAATATATAAACAATCTATTTTTCTTTAATATATACGAGTGTGTGATTATGTACATAATAAATATACACTGTACACGCACATATATTATTAGAACAAAAACTTTTATTTTGGATTGCGATTAATCGCGATTGACAGCACTAATATTAATATTTGTAATTATTTTGAATAGCTTTTATTTTCCATTTTAAACCTTAGAATAATGGTTTTGTCTTTTATTATTTTTTATATTTCCATATATTAATATTTGAGTTTTATATATTTCTGTATATCATCAATATTTTTGAAATTAGCTTTATTTTTTATTTTCATTTCTTCTTTTTAGTTTTAGTTTTCAGATTCCGATCATTTTATTTCTTTTTGTAATTTCTCTAGTTTTGTTTTTTCTTAAATACTTCTATAGACTCAATTTATTATTTTATTTCTGTTTATTATTATCTTATTTCTGTTTTATGGCACCAGTGTTATTTCTTTATATTTAATTGGGTCATTCCGTGTCAAATCAAGCAAATTTCAAAAACTTCCCCGGCTCAAATATTTGATTTTGCTCATATTTTTTTTGAAGACAGACAGACATGTATAGTAATGAAACCCAAAATATTAAATGTCATGGATTAATATTTACTAGGTAATCCACTATTTTGTAGAGGGGGGTCAAAATTGCAGGTTTCACGTATGACCTGAGATTCAGAGCCAAATGTACAATGGGTAGAAAATGTGGACTCGAAAGAGGTGCAGCTAGAAGTCATAATGTTAATTTTTACACAGAGATTGGTTAGTCTGTTCGTAAATCTTGCTGACTTTAGCCATTTTTGTTGCATTACGTGCCAACGGTGACCATTCAAAAAATGTGGAAAGAGCCATTTTCAAGTTCGTTCTCCAAAGTTTGCATGCCTGTAACTCTAGAAGTATTAAAGATATCTTAATGCCCTTTTAGATACTGGGTCTTAACAAACTTTCCTTTTGCCATCTTTATTATTAAAGCCTTATATGGTTCGGTTCCAGAGATATTGGGATTTCAATATGGCTCCAGGAGTAAATTATTACATTGTACAAATTTTCAGTGGTCAAAAACCAATTGTGGGACACTTTGCAATACAGATGATACTTTTTTTTTCTTTTAAAGAGGAATGTCTGAAGAAAAAATAAACTAGAGACGCATCTCATTTACTTCCGTCAAAGCAACTGCATTGTCAGAGCGCCATAAATGTTCTTTTCAAAGTTTGCCTGCCTATAACTCAAGAAGTTAAAGATATCGCAATATGATTTTAGATTCTAGTTCTTAATAAACTTTATTTTTCATTTTCAAAGCCCTGCATCGTTCAGTCCCAGAGATGTGAGGATCTCAATGAGGCTTCAGATTGATAAATATTACCTATTTTTAGTATTATTTTTTTTTTGTACTGCGTTAGGCTAACCAAGACTAGTCATTTGCACTTATATATTGTTACTATTTTGTTAGTTTTGACTGCTTTTATTGTCCTCAGTTGTAAGTCGCTTTGGATAAAACCGACGCAAATGACCATCTTTATTATTATTTTAATATTTATATTCAGCTTTAATGTATTTTTATTTCAGGTCTGTTTCAGAGCCTGTCAGACAGACAAATGACAACAACACAGAAATACATAGACAGAGAGACTGAGGGACAGCTTAATAGACCAACAGACAGATATTATAAGACCTTATTATCCGTCACTGTCCACTCTCCATCAACATTTCTCTTGAACAAACAGTGAATTCTGGATATCATCAGTGGACAGCCGGTCGACAGAATCTGATGGGTCACATTTAGACCACGGCCAACAGAAACCTGAATAAAAAGAGAGAGAAGAGCAATAAGCGATCAAGTATTTAGATCATGAAATCAATCAAATAAAAATGTATACATATTTGAAGCCATTATTGATAAACACCTTTGTTTCTTAAATTGTAACTCCCAAAACTTTCACATTTAAATTCAGCATTAGTTCAAATGCTGACACAGATGAAAACTAGCCTGAATGGCTAAATCTGGCACATTTACATAATAAACTTGAGTGCTTATGCTAATTAATGTGCATTGTCCCTTTAAAAAAAAATAAAAATAATAATAAAAACATAACTCAGAAAAGCAATGAATATGAGAATATAAAGAGTTGCTTTGACTCCAACATTAATGCAGGTGTTGTCTCAACCTACAGCTTAAATTTGCCTCAGAAAGCTGCATGTCTCTGAATATAATAAGCAGATATAAATAGATGAGGTTTATTCAGCAAACATGCACCTCTGAGTCCTCGAACAGATGCAGCCAGTCACGGTCTCTCCCCACACGCTGTAAACACCAGATTTGCTCTTTTTCAGAACCCTCTTCCTCGGTGTTTAAGGAAGGAGACTCCTCAGTCTTTTCCATCATTCCTGCGCCATTAATTAGCGTGAAGTTATATTGTTTTTATTGTGTTGTCCGCCACATACCGCCATGAAAACTGCACAAGAGTTTTGCACAAGAACACAGCGTTTCCACTCTACGCGCGTCACGTGACGCCCAGCGGAGTCTCTGATTGGCTGCGGAGGGTTAGGGCTCGAAGATAATTGGCTGAGCGCACTATTGAAGGCGTTTGACTCTGATAGTTGGTGCTTCTCCGCAAGAGAGCAGTAAGAGGCTCAGAGAACCGAATTCTTCGTTGAGCGGCATTTAAATGCGAAGACGTTTTTTGTCTTAATGAAAACTTTTGTAAACTAAAAATAGCATGTTTTAAAAGTTGTACATTTCACAGGTTAGTACCTGCCTTAGAAGTGTAAACGAGGGCAGCAATTTCAATACAATTGTTTTTAAAACCCTCATCGAATTAAGCACAAACGCCTGTGATTGTGTCATCCTGATCAACGCTGAGAAAAGTAACATGTGTCACGTGGTAACCCATGCGCGCCGTTTCAGCAGCAGAAATTTACACTTAATAATAATAATAATAATAATATATATATCAGTAATAACTATTTAATTTAAAATATTCAATAAAAAAATGTTTAGACTTAAAGTTGTCTGGCGACACCGTTTTTAATAACGCTCATTGCTAATCTACAGCTGTAAGTATTTTGTGCTTAGCTTTAATGTATTTACTTTGTGTCTCAATTAGCATTTCATATGTACAAAAAATATATTATTCTTAATCACATGTTTAGTATATTTTTAGTGACCGCGATACACGATAGCAAAATTTTGCTAGATTTTTCAATATAATAATATCTAAAATATTACTTTTGGTCCTCATATCCTATCATTATTTCCTTACGCTTATGATCTTGAGGCAAATATAAAGTAAAATTCTTCCTTTCAAAGTAAGTCTGGCCCTTTAAACCTCTCTGAAAGTAAACAAATGAAGGTTATCTTATCTGAACAAAGCTTACAGTTAGACAAACAGAGCCTGCGTATTACGAAGTCAACTATAAATCTTTCATTTCAAATGAAAAAATCATGGATTTGATTCACTTTAAAGAACAGGAAGACACTATATGATTATAAGCTATTCACAAACTCCTTCCACAAAACATCATCTTCTGACTAGCATGATGAAATATTGATAAAATTCATATAAATAATTTTTCCTGCACTGCCAGTATCTAAACACAGGTCAGGCACATAATTGTAGATGTTTCAATCTTATTAAAGAGACACAAACGCAGAATATGATATTATGCACGCAATATATTATATACAAACTCCGTTTTAAAATGACAAACACTCAAAACAACAGAAAATCATCTAAATCAGAGAAAACAGAATTACACAGATGTGACTCAGTATATACACTCCTGAACATGCCGACGTGATCAACGCATCTTTGGCTGAAAGCTTAAAGAACATATATGAATATGGCTTTTAGAGCTAGCATTTGGAAAACAAACATATCCGTTTCATTCTCTTACCCTATCACTAGAGCAAGCGATATCTCTCATGCACATTTACACATATACAGTATTCACCCAGAACACAAGAAAAAAATGCATTTCAGATCCATTTCCACAAAAACATTTGGCAACTCTTTTGAGCATGTCAGCTTTTCCTCCCTAAAGGTATAACGGAAATCCAGAAAGGAAACAAAGAGGAAACACGCAGAGAAGGTCAGCTGGAAACAAAACACGAGGTCCACCGTTGTGTCTTCCAGATTCTCCAAACCAAGCACAAAGGTGAGTTTCTTTGGCTTCATGTCAAGGCTGTAAAGATGACATTTCACAAATTATATAGCCTAATTCTTCCATCCCAGGAACGTTTATGTCTACTAAGTGTCTCAGTTGGGAAAATAAATACTCTTGCATGCGGTTCACAGTGATTATGGATAAACGTCTGGAGCCAAACCTGTTTAACTGATGAAAATAACAGAGCAAGTTACTGTGCAGTCATTCCTGTCTTCCACATACAATTACGCAAGATATTAAACACAATGTTAGGCAACAAAGTAGCCACACGTCAAAAAAAGAATTCATATGAAGAAACCCGGATTAGAAAGGGTGGAGAGCACAAATGCAAATAGCCATATGCAAATGTAAGAATGTTTACAAGGCACATTAAACACGAATTCACACATCTAAATACACCACCAAAATATGTCCCCATGTTAAAAACAAACATAAAACAACCCAAAAGATCTTCCATTTTTAAGAAACGTCAGTAACAGAAGACGGAAGGAATGTTACATTCAAACTATTGTTATTTACAGCAAACACCCATCTGGATGTTGTTTGCTGGAAGGTTTACGATTTGAGATGAAATTCTTTTAAGAAAGAAATTGTTAAAATGCTATGTTAAAATGCACGTTTTTGCACCTTGAACATTTTCCTTATGTTCAAGTGTCAGTAATATTCAATTTATGCAAATCTGCTAAAGTCATGGTCTCAGGAATCTCAGGAAACACATTCAGGTCACATTTCACCACAAAATTTAAATTGTGTTGCATGCATAAAAAACGAAGCCAGTTTTATCAAGACCATTAGTTCAGTAAAGTTAGTTCTGTGGACTTTTTAACACAATATAGGACACATATATCAACTCAAATTATCCTTATTCGTAAGCCATGTCATTCCATATAAATGATAAAGCATTATAATCATGGTATTAACACTCAAAAAGGGGGTTGTAAAACAATTGCACTCCATAATATTGCTTTTAAATTTCCATATTACAAAGAAATGCTCAGTAATAAACACGAAATTTTGAAGTAGAAAGATAAAACAGTATTTTCTTGTAAAATGTGCACCATAATATTTGCGTTATTACTAAATAATTATGTAACAGTGTACTGATTTAGTGGCACGCTCATTTAAAAAAAATTATATATTATAGTAATTTTTACATAAATGCCATTGCACAAACGTTATTTGAGTTGTAAGATTACTCGAAGGTTTGTTGACAGAAAAGAGTATTTCAGTTTTACCTCAAAATTTACAATTATTGTGATTCTTGTATTATTTGTGAAATTAACAAGCATTTCATGCGGAAAACTGTTAAAAGCATTACACTGAAACAATTTTCACTCAGAATTGCTGGTAAATTTCACAAATAATTACTAAGAAATGGCAACTGACACTAAATTAAACAGGACATTTTCAATTTTCAAGAAGACTGAAAAAGTGTTTTCTTGCAACACAAGAATATTTTCTATAATAGTTTTTTTTCAGTGTTGTAATTATAAAAAAAACTAGGGGGGAAATTCAGAAGCATTATACTGTAATGAGAATATTTAGTTTTTTGATTATGTTGTGAGAATTCGACCTGAGATTCATCCGCAATTTGCACAATATACACACCATTATAGCTCACATTTCCCTGTTTTTGGTGAAAGCAAAACCTTTAACCTGCATCATTTAACCCTGATGTTCTGAATGGCACTTAATCGGTCATAAGTGAAAGCGTCCAGCTCAGAGTCGAGCTGCGTAGTTGATGCACAGCGTGTGGTCGCGAACGTCCCCCCATCCTCCGTTCTTCATGTGAGGCTGATGCTCCACCGGCCCAAGGTCCGTCAAGGTCAAAGTGGGAGGGAAAAGAGCCGTCTGCGCCTCTTTAAGCACTCCATCCACCCTCTCCTGAGCCTTTTCCGGCCGGCAATCCTCCTTCTGATGCAGGCCGCAATCTCCCGTGTGAAGAACCCGACTTCCAAGAGCCACCAGAACCTTGAGAGGTTTGGAGATGCACGTACCAGACAAGCTCTGCAGGGTCCAATCCCAGTTATAATCATCATAGGTGCAGAATGCATGATTGCATCCCATCAGTTTGTAGTAGAGCTCTCTGGAGATGCCCATTCCTATGTTATGCTTGGTGGACAGCCATCCTGCCGTCTCGGTTTTGCTGGAAAGCTCGTGGAAGCCTGACAAACCGTTATGGTTGCCTACGGCGAGGATGTCGCAATCCCCGCATTTGGCTTTCCTGAGCTCGGTCATGGATTTGAAGTATTCGTGGAAATCTGGGAGAAGGTAGTTGTCTTCCTCGATGAACACGACAAAGCCGTTGTATCCCAGAAGAACCCTCACTCGCTCGAACACGAAATGCAGCTTCCACCACCAGTGGTGTTTGGTTTGGGTGATGGACGCTTCCCTGTAGTGTCCGTACGAATCCGGGTGCTCCGCGTTCGAACAGCCCTTTTTCATGGCGTCCTCCTTCGATATGTCTCTCGGACAATCTTTGGGATCCTGTCCTGGGAATTCGTTGGGATACAGCTGGATGCTGTAGGGGAAATAGATCTGGAGGACCTTGCAGAAGCCGATTCCTTTGACCATATCGGAAATTTCCTCCGAGAAATAGTCGTGACTGAATATCACGAGCGTGTTTTGTATTCCAGTGACTTTTTCCAAGGACTGTATGAGCATTTTGAGGTACGCCGGACGATTGTGGACTTGCACGACGACAACCACCTCGGGATCCAATGGAAACTTGTCTCTATTCTGAATGAACTGGTGGTAGTTGCTGTCATAGACGGACTTCCTCATATTCTCAGTGGTTTCATAGTCAAATTTAACCATTATAGCAGTCTGAGAGATCTCTTTTTCAGTCACCTCCACGTTTGTTTCATCTTTAGTCCATCGTATGGTGTAAAACAACATTATAAACACAATTAAAATGAGGAGGAACGCAATAAAGTTCTTCTTCAACAACCGGAATCTCATTTTCAGTCAAAGCACCGTGGAAATCTAAAGCTGTGGATCATATGCTGCTGTTACGCGTCTGTTGTGGACACAATCCGGGCATTTCCACCGCGAGCGTTCAGGTGGAACACTTTCTGTCAAAAGAAGTTCATGCGTGAGTTTTGTCCTCTGAAAGCGACTCGTAACGCGGCGCGTGAGATGATGATAATGATATTTTGTCGTAAGTCTGGTTGTTTGTAAAGCGCGAGCTACTCACCCTGATGAAGTGGCATGTGCAACAAAGTTAGAAGCAGGAAGAGAAAGCGCTGAGAGAATGAGGAGGTCTCTACTGCTGACGTGTGCTTACAGTAACAGGAGCACGCGCTCGCTCCTCCTCACTCCAACACGACACACAACTATTCTTGCGACATACTTAAGATGTGATTCAAGTTGCTATTTTTAAATATGTCAGTAATATCTGTTAAAATATTATGCACTCATAAATAAATATAGGCTACCATTATATTTGTTATACTACCATTTAGATAAAAAATAATAAAATTAAATGCAAAGTGTTGTAGAATTCGATGTTTTATATTATATTCATTGATTTATGTATATTACGCACACAACGTACATTATTTATTTATGAATTATGCTATGTTAATATAGGCTACATAGCCTATATATACAGTGGGTACGGAAAGTATTCAGACCCTCTTAAATTTTTCACTCTTTGTTATATTGCAGCCATTTGCTAAAATCATTTAAGTTATTTTTTTTCCTCATTAATGTACACACACAGCACCCCATATTGACAGAAAACAACAGAATTGTTGACATTTTTGCAGATTTATAAAAAAGAAAAACTGAAATATCACATGGTCCTAAGTATTCAGACCCTTTGCTGTGACACTCATATATTTAACTCAGGTGCTGTCCATTTCTTCTGATCATCCTTGAGATGGTTCTACACCTTCATTAGAGTCCAGCTGTGTTTGATTATACTGATTGGACTTGATAGGAAAGCCACACACCTGTCTATATAAAACCTTACAGCTCACAGTGCATGTCAGAACAAACGAGAATCATGAGGTCAAAAGGAACGGCCTGAAGAGCTCAGAGACAGAATTGTGGAAAGGCATAGATCTGGCCAAGGTTACAAAACATTTTCTGCTGCACTTAAGGTTCCTAAGAGCACTTTGGCCTCCATAATCCTTAAATGGAAGACGTCTGGGTGGGTGGACGAACCAGAACCCCTTCCTAGAAGATGGCCGTCCGGCACAAACTGAGCTATTGGGGGAGAAGAGTCTTGGTGAGAGAGGTAAAGAAGAACCAAATGATCACTGTGGCTGAGCTCCAGAGATTTAGTCGGGAGATGGGAGAAAGTTGTAGGAAGTCAACCATCACTGCAGCCCTCCAAAAGTCGGGGCTTTATGGCAGAGTGGCCAAACGGAAGCCTCTCCTCAGTGCAAGGACAATGAACGCCTGCATGGAGTTGCGTGTTAAAACAACACATAAGACTCCCAAGAGGTGAGAAAATAAGATTCTTGGCTCTTGTGGCTTAATCTAAGCGGTATGTGTGGAGAAACAGGTGCACTGCTCGTCCCCTGTCAAATACAGTCCAACAGTTAGAGCATGAGTGGTGGCAGCATCATGCGTGTGGGGAGTTGTTTATCAGCTGCCAGGGACAGGACGAATGGCTTGGCAATCGAGGGAAAAAGAGTGAATGCGGCCAATAAAGGGATATTCCTGGACGAAGAACCCCTTATCCAGCGTGCTCAGGACCTCAGACTGAGCGAAGGTTTACCTTTCCAACAAGACCAATGAACCTAGCACACAGCTAAAAAAAAGAAGGAGTGGATCACAACAACTCCTGTGACGTTTCTGAATGGCCCAGCCAGAGCCCTGACTTAAACCCAATTGAGAATCTCTGGAGAGACCTAAAAATGGCTGTCCACCAATGTTTACCATCCAACCTGACAGAACTGGAGAGGATCTGCAAGGAGGAAAGGCAGAGGATCCCCAAATCCAGGTGTGAAAAACTTGTTGCATCTTTCCCAAAAAAAAACTCATGGCTGTATTAGATCAAAATGTGCTTCTACTAAATACTGAGCAAAGAAAGGGTCTGAATACTTAAGACCATGTGATATTTCATTTTTTCTTTTTTAAAAAATCTGCAAAAATGTCAACAATTCTGTGTTTTTCGGTCAATATGGGGTGCTGTGTGTACATTAATGAGAGAAAAAAAATTAACTTAAATGATTTAGCAAATGGCTGCAATATAACAAAGACTGAAAAATTTAAGGGGGTCTGTATACTTTCCGTACCCACTGTATATAATCTATATATAAGTATGATATATTTTATATATAATCATTGAATAAGTAGTGTGAGGTAAACATGGAATTCTGGAATTGGTTCACGCACGACCCAAACCACACACACAACACACACAATATAATATATATATACAGTGGGTATGGAAAGTATTAAGACCCCCTTAAATTTTTCAATCTTTGTGATATTGCAGCCATTTGCTAAAAATCATTTAAGTAAATTTTTTTCCCCTCATTAATGTACACACAGCACCCCCTATTGACAGAAAACCACAGAATGTTGACATTTGTGCAGATTTATTAAAAAAAGAAAAACTGAAATACCACATATATGGTCCTAAGTATTCAGACCCTTTGATCAGTATTTAGTAGAAGAACCCTTTTGATCTAATACAGCCATGAGACTTTTTGGGAAAGATGCAACAAGTTTTTACAACACCTGGATTTGGGGATCCTCTGCCATTCCTCCTTGAAGATCCTCTCCAGTTCTGTCAGGTTGGATGGTCAACGTTGGTGGACAGCCATTTTTGGGTCTCTCCAGAGATGCTCAAGTGGGTTTAAGTCAGGGCTCTGGCTGGACCATTCAAGAACAGACACAGAGTTGTTGTGAAGCCACTACTTCATTATTTTAGCTGTGTGCTTAGGGTCATTGTCTTGTTGGAAGGAAACCTTCGGCCCAGTCTGAGGTCCTAAGCACTCTGGAGAAGGTTTTAGTCCAGGATATCCCTGTACTTGGCCGCATCATCTTTCCCTGAGATGGCGGGGGGGGTGGGGGGGGGGGGTGGGGGGGTAACAAGTGTCGTCCATGCAGCTGAAAAACACCCCCACAGCATGTTGCTGCCACCACCATGCTTCACTGTTGGGACTGATAGGACGGGTGATGAGCAGGCCTGGTTTCTCCAACCATACGCTTAGACGAAGGCCAAAAAGTTATATCTGGTCTCATCAGACGAGAATTATTTATCACAATCTCACAAACTCCATGAGGGCTTTCATGTGTCTTGTACTGAGGAGAGGCTTCCGTCGGGTCACTCTGCCATAAAGCCCTGACTGGTGGAGGGTTGCAGTGATGGTTGACTTTCTACAGCTTTCTTCCATCTCCCGACTGCATCTCTGGAGCACAGCCGCAGTGATCTTTGTGTTCTTCTTTACCTCTCTCATCAAGGCTCTTCGCCCCCGATAGCTCAGTTTGGCCGGACGGCCACATCTAGGAAGGGTTCTGGTCGTCCCAAAAATCTTCCATTTAAGGATTATGGAGGCAACTGTGCTCTTAGGAACCTTAAATGCAGCAGAAATTTTTTTTTAACCTTAGCCAGATCTGTGCCTTGCCACAATTCTGTCTCTGAGCTCTCAGGCAGTTCCTTTGACCTCATGATTTCATTTGCTCTGACATGCACTGTGAGATGTAAGGTCTTATATAGACAGGTGTGTGGCTTTCAAAATCAAGTCCAATCAGTATAATCAAACACAGCTGGACTCAAATGAAGGTGTCGAACCATCTCAAGGATTATCAGAAGAAATGGACAGCACCTGAGTTAAATATATGAGTGTCACAGCAAGGGTCTGAATACTTAGGACCATGTAATATTTCAGATTTTCTTTTTTAATAAATCTGCAAAAATGTAACAATTCTGTGTTTTTCTGTCAATAATGGGTGCTGTGTGTACATTAATGAGGAAAAAAAAAATTACTTAAATGATTTTAGCAAATGGCTGCAATAAAACAAAGAGTGAAAAATTTAAGGGAGTATGAATTACTTTTCCGTACCCACTGTATATATATATATTATCAATTAATAATCATTGTGACCCTGGAGCACAAAACCATATAAGGGGCAATTTTTTTGAGGATTTGACACACACTACATCACCGGAAAGTGAATCAATAAATCGTTCGAGAGTATGGTTGTTAGGATTAGAACAATATTTGACAATCTGGAATCTGGGGTGTAGCAAAGAAGAACATCGAAATTTTGCGGAAGTAATCACTTTTAGGGTATGTCCAAATGAAGTATATTACAATGCATTCTACTAATCAAAAATTAAGTTTTGTATTATAGTTCCGGGAAAGAATTTACTAAATATCTTCATGGGACATGATCTTTACGTAATATCCTAATGATTTTTGCAATAAAAGAAAAATAGATAATTTTGTACCATACAATGTATTTTTGGCTATTGCTACGCAGAAATATTGCCCCAGCGAACAAACACTGCTCTTGTGCTGCAGGGTCAAGTACCTCATACTCACAAAAATAATTAAGTTTACTATATCATCTGTGTGTTTAATTAAACCTAAATATACATTATTTAGGAATGTTTATCAAATGTTGAGGATATTAACTAGTCACAAAATATTGAAATTAATAATTGAACTGCTAACATAATGCCATTAAGGTGCATAAGAACAATATACAAAATTCATAAAAAAAAGTGAAGAGAAATGTTTAGGTTTACAGTTCAAGTCAATTTAATATAGTTTAATAAATGGACATTTATAGATATGCCTAAATTAAAATTTCACTTCAGTGTCATAATCTTCAGCATCGTAAGCTATTCAAGTTTCCCCTTCTTGTATGAATTTTATATTAAATCTGGTTTCAAATTCATTTCAAAAACAGAACAGAACATTCAGAAAAGCCTTTCGAACATTAATGTCTGGATACATTACACGTAAATTAGGCCTACTGGACTCTTTGGGATGTTCTGCAACCTTTACATGACAAAAGAGATAAAAATGGAAGATACAAAAAAAGGAAAAACCTGTTTTGTTCAGCATTTACGAAAGACTCATGTGAAACCAGCTTTGCAGCTCTTTTGTTGATTATTCAGATGACCTGTAGATGGCAAAAGAAGAGCATCATATTATATGTTAAACCCACTGCTTGCGTCATTTATCTTTCATAAAAACCAGAACTCCTTGTAACCCAATAGCTTTACTCGACTTAAATGACGATAAATGGGTGTCACGTGTGATTTAATCATGTTGTCACCTAAAAAAAAGCCAACAGGTCTGATGAACACCAACCAGAAAAATAACATTCATAGTGATAACAGTTAAACACTGGATGCAGTTGAATGATGGACCAAGCCTGTATATTTTACTTAGAGATTAATTTCGCTGCTACTAGAGAAGCAAAATGTTTAATTAAAATCCATTTAAAATTCTGACTGACTCTCCCTATTGGCAAAGCACTCAAACTACACAAGCTCCACAGTAAAAAATGGCTTTGTTAATCCAAAATTCTATCTTTTCTTTTTAGTTACTTTTGCCAAATCTGTTTGGTGCCACTCTTAATGCAGGAATTACACACTTCACCATCAATTCATGTTTACTGCATGCATGTGCTTGACAATAGGCTTTAACAGCGTTTGTTTTGGATGAGAAAAATCCATTCAGATGCATTGCGTAAGGAACTTAATGCTTGCAAAGATCCACTCAAAGTTCACTATAACTAATAGGATAATTTATGTGAACTGATTTCGCCCATTAAACCAATAAACTGAGGTCTTATTGAGGTTTTTAAATTTTTGGGTGGAACTGCAGTTCTTAAAAACACTCATTATCAGTTTGACTTAATAAGCCTGGCTTCCCAGGATTTGCACGACCTTAAACCAAAAGTCATGCTTTAATGGTGTAACAGGCCTCAGTTTAATTTGGCTGTGAGGGTTTAGCACAGGTCAACAGTCTCTGGACATGTGATGATAATGGAGCCGTCTGAGACAGGCACACACACTTGTTTTTCCAACAGCGAAAAGCAATATTGCGGTGATTGGCCGAATACCTCAAGCGTGTGACGGAAATGTTACGCCCCTTACCATACTGTGATGCCCTGTCCGGCCGGAGCGACGAGACAAAAACATTAAAACCCATTATAAACGAGGCATAAACGGGCTGGACTCCGCTTCGTCCACGGTGAAAGCCGATCCGGCGATCCACAGCGTAAAGTTGATGTATTTCCTCAGCGACCAGCACGGATCAGCTCCAGGCAGATATCGTCCTCTTTTGGAAGACCAAACAAAGTAGTTTCGCTTTCACAACGAAACACACAGCACCTTCACGACATGGCAGCGGCAACAACAATACCACAGCGAGAATAAAAGTTAGCCTTCTTTCTTTGTGTGAACATTTGGGCGGCGTTATGCAAATCTTCCCACATAGTGACGTAGACATGTGGGGGTGTGTTAGAACGAGCCGTTTTAGGTAGGTGTGGTTGACTCTTAACTTTTATAAAGAATATCTCTTTGGATTTGAGACTTTAGTCTTTGCAACTTTACAGATCTTCTTTATGCACCAAAAGCTTGTAACACTTCAAAGAGAAAGGAAAAATTTAAAATCGCATAATATGGACACCTTAAGGTAACTTGGTGAGAGAGTATCTTAGCAGAAGTCTTCGTTCTTTCTTTTAAATAGTTTGCAAAAGGTCAAAATGACACTAAAATCTTGTACAAAAGAGGAAATTTTGTTCATTCTGTACTAATTTTCTGCTTGCTTGCTTTCTGAGGGAACAATGCAGAACTAATCAGTTGTAAAGCATGTTGTGCACAAAAGCCACATGCACATTTCATGATGTTTTACTATTTGTGATTGAATATTATGCATCTTTCTGCTAAAACTAGAAATGTTCGATTGGGTAAGTGGTGCAAACATCGTGCATTCATGTGGATTTTATTGAATCCTTGATACTTATTTGATCACTGATGAGCGCTGGAATTCACACTGAGCCACTGTAATTTTAAAAAGATGGATTTATGTTGGTTGGATTGTGTATGAGGCCTAAAATCCAAATGCATGTTCTGCCAAAGATCCTTTTTACTACCACAGTCTTCCCACGGCATGTTTGTGTGAATTATTAAATAGCTCTAAAATGCAGCTCGGTGCAAGTCTTCACCTAAATGATTTGTTTTTCTCAAACTGAGTGCTATCTTATCTTAGAGCTCACCTTTTAGTCTATACAGTTAGTTCAATATTTTCGTAATGATTAACATTCTGTTTACAGGAATGAGACTTTTGTCATTTCCTGACACCAGATAAAAACAAAAAGTCTTTCTAAAACAGGTCTTTGGAGGGTCTTTTATATGCCACTTCTTTAAGCACATTTGAATTTTTTTTTAGTGAACAAGTCCTTTAACATTTAATCCCATTGCTGCTGTCAGCATTTTATAAAAGCATGCAAGATTATATGAGAAGCACCTCTAAAAATTCATGCAATCATGCTTTTGGCTGGCCATTTTCACAGCATGTCAGACAGGAGAGTATTGTTCACAATTCTGTGGGTGGACTTGATTAAAAACATCACTATACAAATACTACAAAGAATTAACTTTCCTCATTGCAATTACATTTTTCTTGAGTTTTGACATCCAATATTGCTCATTTACAGCTTTTAAATGTTTTACAGCCAGCGTTTTGAACATACTCTACTAGGCTACCTTTTCCAGTTTCTCATTCAAATGCACAAAAAATAAGGGAAAAGTAGACGCCAGCACCAAAAAGTGCCAAATATTAGTCATTCAAATAATTTATTGCAATTGTGTTCTGTTTTGAGAAGCCAAGAGCATTTATAGACAACACTGGCATTAATCTCATGGTTTCAGAGTGATGTGCTCAGAGTTTGTTGTTACTAATCATCAAAAATAGAAGTAATAATGGAAAGAAAAGCAATGCAACCTTTGATGCATGCTTTGAGGGCATGTCTGGACATAAAATTAGATATTTGGCTCATGCAGTGTGACTGGACATGTGCATTTATTAATGTTTAAGCATATTCAGGTTTTGCAATAGCAGTGTTTGGGGGTTTTCTTGGAGCACAATAATCTCAGTGTCTTGCCAGGAGAGGCCAAAACATCTGTTCTCAATCACAGCTCAGAAACATCGGTATGCATCAGCCAGGAGAACTGTGGGATGTGAAAACAAAAGGAAACACGGTTAAATCAGCGTGTATTCTCCGGGGTTGGGACATAATGTGATGAAGCATGAGTGACAGTGGATGACCGTTGTCCGTTTGATTACGTAACAGGCCAATTACATATATCGGCGTGACACGCTCAAAGCCACAATAACGACAGCAGCGACTAACATCCGAGAGCGTCAGAGTTTGCAATGTTTGGGTGGAGAATCACACTCGGTTGCCATGTTACTACAAAAGCAAAAAGAACTCAAAAAATAATAACATGATGAGAACGATGTCTTACACTCATTAGTGATGCACTAGTGAAATCATTTCATTACATCATTTGACATCAAAACAAAAAAGGCTCTGAAATTAGTTTCCATTACAGTGGAGACCGGGGCTAGTTGTCACACGTTTTAAGCTACTACACTGACTAGGCCTATTTTAAAGTAGCTATAAAATGCCGAAGTCAATTCGTTGAAAACAACACTTGCAGGATGTAAACTATTTTCAGCAATTAAATGATAAAGCAATTGTGAAACACAATTGAAGCAGTTAAAAGTAGGCTAAGCAAACACGACAACCTCAAAGCATTGTTTTGGCTAACAGTAGGCCATATTTGTGATTCTGTAATATTAAAAATATGATAGAAATGTATCTATCAAATATTAGGCCTATTTATAAAATATATTAAGCCTACTTCTGAAATATTATAGTGTATAAAATTACAACACATGATAGGCTACTCTTGTCCCAACCTGACATTTATGAAAACATTTATAGCTACACTTAGGTCTCATTTGTTAACATAAGTTTGCAATATCTTTAAAATGCACAGATTCACGTTATTTCTCATTAACATGTCATGCAGGGATTTCTATTCCTCTTTCACCTTATATTTGCATGTTCGTGGTTCTCTGATCTTGGGTCATGCAGGTAAACAAATACAATATTGAATCTTTTTTTAGTAAGTGTTTGAATTAGATTTTAGTTATTTTAAAATTATTTAATTCATTATTAGCTTTTCATTAAAATCACAATCCCCCCAGTACCTTCTTGAACCCTAGTGTGGGAAACCTTGACATAATGTAATGATTAATGCAGTTCATGTTGTTAAAAACAATGTTTTTTGTCTTTGTAAACAATATGTTACAATATTATCCTATCTAAATCAATGTGATAAACGAGTTAGGTCACAAGTAATCTAGAATTAATACAAAATTATTCCCGTTACATTACCTAAAATATGTAACGAATCATTACTTTTACTAACTACAATTTTTCTCATATAATTTGGAATCAGTAACGATTTGTAAGTAACCTACCCAGCATTGCAATTTATATGCATATCTAAATTTGATATTTTTTGCGTTAACAATCTAACGAGCAGTATAATTCTTGTAGTATTTATTAATCTTAGGCAAGTTGTTTATTTATATTACTTAACAGTGCATTAACTGATGTTAACAGAAGCCATTTGGTTTTAAAAATGTATTAGTGAACATTAAAAATTATCTTGAACAATGAACAACACTTCTACAGCATTCATTCATCTTAGTTAATGGTAACTAATGCTGTTAACTAATGACAATAAATGGATCTTTATTGTAAAGTGCTTCCAGTTTTCTTGTGTTCACATTATTATTTTTTCTAATTCAAGAACGTTTGGATCTGTGAGAGAAAATAAGACTGAGACTGAGATAAAGCATAACGTCTATTCTAAAGAATTGCATGTGCAAAAAAAAAAACTTCTGTTATTTTATGTTCAAATTAATTAGTTGTCAGGGAAGAATAACAGTCTGTCTGGCATCTCCTTGACTCTCTCAGCCCATAAAAACACGCTGTGTTTATATCTGAACACTCATGGTGAGAACATCATGTGATTGAACTTGAGTGAAAAGCGCTGCGGCTGCTGCTCTTCTATCTCTGGTCTGGGTCGAGTGGGAGGGTCTGGTGGTCTTTGACGGATTGAAACCGATAGGAGGAAATGACTCGGGCATGGTCTTCATACCACGCAGTACATGTCAGTGTGTGGCCAGCCTTCTGGATGAGTTTCTGTAATGCATTACAAACATATTAAAGTTATTGAAAAAATACTGACTGTACCATTTAACACTTTCATGCAATGTAATTGTAATTTTTAACCTTAAATGTTAACATTTGGCACATAACCAGTCCCACACCTCTTGTGCTACAAACAATTTTTTTGGAGCGTGAATATAATCTGTAATGGAAGAACTATGAGCCATGAATCACATTGCACATTCCAATCTTTTCAGCGACCCGGGGCTTTGGAGGCCCATCCGCCTCTAACTTTACTCATTTCCAAGGATTCATGTGTAGCTGCTGTCATAAACTTTCTTCTTTAAAGTCATCAACTGTTTAAAGAAATTAATACTTTTATTCAGCAAGGATGCATTACATTGATCAAAAGTGACAGTAAAGTCATATATAACAAAAGATTTCAATTTCAAATAAATGCTGTTCTTTTGAACTTTCTATTCATCAAAAAAAATAAAAAATCCTGAAAAATAACAATTCCACACAAATATTCGCAGCACAACTGTTTCAACACTGATAACAATCAGAAATGTTTCTTGAGCAGCAAATCAGCATATTAGAATGATTTCTGAAGGATCACGTGACACTCTGGAGTAATGATGCTGAAAATTCAGCTGTGCATCAAAGAAATAAATTACATTTTAATATATATTCACATATAAAACCATTTGAATTGTAATATTTCACAATATTACAGTTTTTACTGTATTTCTGACCAAATTAACGCAGCCATAGTGAGACCAAAGGTATACATTTCATAAACTGAATCATGTTCTCCCTAGATTCAAACTCATGATTTGGCATTGATTTTTCCAGTTGAGCAACAACAAAAAGGACAACAAATCCACATAAATCCTGGACAAACCATCTTCAATTCCAGATAAAGACTAACAGATGGTTTCCTCAATAAACTGTTCATATTTTCTTTGGAAAAGCCCTCCTGTCTCAGAGCAGATGGTCCCACAAATCCAGACGAGTGATCATGAGTGTCATCAGACATGACATTGTGTTTGAGTTTCTCTGATTTATTGGTGAAGTGTGTGAGTTCTGCTCACCAATTAACGTCACCAAACAGAACTGGATAACCAGCCCGTTCACACCAAAAACCGTAACTACAAGTGTATGTTAGCATTCACAGCAATGGACGGAAAGGTTCTATATATAATAAGCGCACACTACATTTTGTTGTCTGCCATTTAACGGCTGGTGAGCTCTGATTGGCTGTCAATATTTGTATCAAGTCAAGTCAAGTCAAGTCTGCTTTATTGTCAATTCTTCCACGTGTACAGCACATACACACAGAGAATTGAAATTGCGTTACTCTCAGACCCTTGGTGCATACAGATAACATAAATACAGATTAAATACAAAATACAAAATACAACTATACAAATATACAAACAAGGTAAAATGTAAAAAATATATATATAAAGCACAAGGCATATGGCATATCGCTCATCAGCGGGAAAATACGGTTTGTAAAGACCCATTCCTATCAAGGATGGTAATGATATCGGTAAAGATATCGATTTAAAATGTAAAAATCGAATAGCAGTGTCCTTTATCGTTAACAGTGTCTTTTATCGTTATCGAGGAACGATAAAGTTGGAATCACTTTTTAAAACTGTTGAAAACATTTTCCAGTTGATGAATGATAAAAAGACAGTCAATTCCAATCTATTCTGCTTTAAAAAGCGCAAACAAAACTTAAACTGCTGCTTGCGTGTATCCACCTTATTTTTCAATGCGGAAGCAAGCAGTTTGCTTTGTGAATGCTAAGCCTGCAACCTTTAGCCAAAAAAGCATATCGGCTACTTCTAATGGTACTTTTGGATTGAACTATTTTTAGAGTTTACACCCCAAAGAAACAGCATTTTATGAGAGAAGTGACTGACTTTTTTTGCGACAGGTGGGATTCAGTTTACGGCACTTCTCATTCATTCCTACACTCTTAAAAATAAAGGTGCTTCAAAAGGTTCTTCAAGCGATGCCATAGAAGAACCATTTTTGGTTCCACAAAGAACCATTCAGTCAAAGGTTCTTTAAAGAACCATCTCTTTCTTATCGTGAAGCACCTTTATTTTTAAGAGTGTATGGTATCCGTAAACGGCGATTAAGTGTCGTACAACTCTGCCTGAAATTCAATGACGTCAAGGCTGTATATGTGATTGGTTATTAAGGCACACGTGGTCCAAGTTAGCCATTACGCTTTCTCCAATAGTAAGTAATACAGACCCTCTCATCTCCCTATAGTAAAATAATCTCTGGTGAATGTGCGAGACTTCCGGTTCATTAGCCGCTGTAAGAAATAACAAGAAGAATAACGTGCAGTAAACGATAAAACGGTTTGCACTACAAACAACCAGTGTTTTCATAATTAAGATAGGATACATTAAAAGGATATGGTAAGACACAGCAATTTTCAATATTAAGCAACAAAACGAGCTGTTTTGTACAGCTAAAAACAGCTGGAAGCCGATGACACCGGAAGCAAGACGCATAGAATTTACAAAATGCGTTGGTGTGGACAGTGGACGCAAATACCGTTATCGTTCTTGGAGTGAACGGGCCTAAGCTAAAAATTTAATATTGCCTAAATCATACACCTTTAATGGAATTCAAAGTCAAGTTTAAATCTCTGAAGAAGACCTTGTGTGTGACAGCTGGAAGATGGATTGAGGAAGCAGCTTTCGTTAAGGAAATGCCAGCTTGTCCAAAAACAGAGATGGCACGGCACAAAACCCATGCATTCCTGCTGATCACAACCATCCTCAACATGCAAACACGAGCTTTAGAAATGCACTCGAGCATGTTTTAACAATCTGCTCTCAGTTTAAACTAGATCTGATTTGGAATATAACATCCGTGATGCTGAGGCCTATTATTCTAAAAATCAATTAATGCAGAAATTTAAGTTTAAATTACACGATATTTAATTGATGCAATGATAAATATTATAATGTGAAGACAACGCATCAAAGTAATGTTTGAATGTTTTAAACCAGTAGAACTTTTAACGTTTAAATTAGGGTTTTGTTCAGTCCCACAGCATAAGCACAATCCCATGCATGTTTTATTCAACTACAAAAAAAGAGTGTAGGGTGGAACGTAATTTTATCCATCAGGAATTAATCAGATGATGAAAATGGTTTCTAAATGACATCTTATTTTAATCGAACAGTTCATTGACTCCTACATTGCCAATATTAATACACATTTTATAAAAATGTATTTTATGCTATTGATATTATCTTCAGCACTATTATGTTATTTGTAAAACTTCAACTATATGTTAAACATTGTGCTACTCTTATAAGCTACTTTTTCATTTTGTAGCAATGATAAAGTCTTGAAGGGTTGCTTTCGTTTTATTGGACGAATTAATGTTCAGCATTTATTTCAGATTACAGAATTATAAAGAGTCAACAACAACAAAAAACCTCCATCTGTTTTTCATGTTCAGTATTTTTTTTTATTGCGTTACACTTTCCAGATTGATTTGCAGATGAAGTGAAATACTCAAAACGTGCAAGTAATGCCATCTAACAGAAACACGTTAATACCTAATGGATAAAACAAGACATGTACTATATATATATAGAATGTATACTATATATATATATAAAATGAGTTGCAGATGACATACTTTCAATAATGAATTTCAGTGAATGATTTGGTGTTTCTGTTCTACCAAAAAGAAATGTAAAAACCAAAATATAAATCACTGAGAAGTGCAAAATCCCTTATTAAATGTGAATACAAAACAAATCCCAGAGCATCAGTGCTTTTGTGTTAATATTGAGTTTAGCTCACATGTCACCAGCTTCCATGAATACATCCATGATTTTTACAGCACCGTTGAGAAATGATGTCTAATACCAAAAGATTTTCAATGCTGTTTCTCAGAAGAGACATCATTAAAAACAATGGCTTGGCCAAATTGAGCATGCAGATGTTGTACTGTTATTTAAAACCATCAAAACTAGCTCTTAAATCATCATTAGATCAGAAAAAGTGAACTTCCGTAGGGTTAGAGTCATTTCCTAACCCCAAGTAGAACAACTGAAGAGCAAGGAGAACCATTGTCACTTTTCAAGAGCTTTACGGACGTGCTTGTAAGGTCAAAACCAGGTGACTAAAATATTTTCGGCTTTAATGCCTCAACTTTCCAATGGCAACAAGAGCGCCAAACAAGAAACAGGAAAACCCTGTTTGAGAATGTATAGTTCTATTGTACATGTCCAGTACAGCCAACATGTCTATAGGGAAAAGCATTGTGTTTGGCTTGTGTTGAGCTGTTCCTGTAGCTCAGCTACAGTCAAGGTCACTGGTTTGATTACCAGAGAACGCACATACTTATAAATGTGTAATTATTTTAAGTTGCTGTAAATGGAAGTGCGTACCAAAAGCATCAAAGGAAACAGACCAATAGTTCACCTAAAAATGAAAATTTGCTGTAAATTCAATAACCCTCAGGGCATCCAAGATGTGGATGAGTTTGTTTCTTCATCAGATTTGGGGAAATGCAGCACTGCATCAGTGTCTCATCAATGGATGCTCTGCAGTGAATGGGTGCCATCAGAATGAGAGTGCAAACAGCTGATAAAAACAGCACAATAATCCACAAGTAATCCACAGCACTCCAGTCCATCAGTTAATGTCTCGAGAAGCCAAAAGCTGAAACAAATCCATCATTAATATGTTTTTAACTGGTGGATTATTGTGATGTTTTTATCAGCTGTTTGGACTCTCATTCTGACGGCACCCATTCACTGCAGAGCATCCATTGCTGAGACACTGATGCAATGCTACATTTCTCAGTTTTTATATTTGGGTGAACTTCCTTTAAGCAGGGTCCAAGATATATATATTATTTAAACAGGAAACTATATTTTGCATTTTATTTGGGATCCTTATTGAAAAGTAAAGCGGTGACAGGAAGAATGCAAGCAGATGGGGTTTAGAGCTTGATTTGAACTTGGTTGTTTAAACAAAACACTATTGTGCACCATATCAGAGCACATTCATGACCCATCAAAATTCTGCTTTTTTTAATACTTAAAAATATATTTTGTCCCAATCACAGTCTCCATTTTTACACATTTGGCTATTGGCAAGAAGAACATTTCTCATAATTTACTCACCCTCGTTTTGTTCCAAACCTGTATGAGTTTCTTTTCCTTCTGCAAACATACAAAAAAGAAGATATTTTATTTTAGTTTTTTGTCCATACAATAGTTTGCACATATTAACATCAAATAAATCAAAAACACAAACAAACTGGAAAACAAATCAGATTTGCATTGCTTGTATGCTAAATCACTGTCTTTTTATTTATTTATTTATTTTTGGTCTTATTGGCAAGTTTCATAATATTGATTGAAAGCACTGATCATCTGGTATAGTAACATCTGCTTCCAGAATACAACGGGATGGTCTCACTATTCAATGAACTAACAGGCAGAAATATCTGGTTGAGATCATCCGTTTCCAAGGAAAAAATGTTGTGCTTTGACCTTCGTAAATTATGTCAAGCTGCAAAAAAAGTCAGTGCTGTGAAACAGGAAATGGTAGAAAAGGTTATAAATTCAGACTTGGAATGAGTTTTGGGAACTTGACCTATAATGTATTCAAATTTCTCTCTTTTCATTTTCGAAAATGGTGGATTATATATTTTGTTTTGTTGACGAGGCCAAAATGTAACAAATTAAAGATAAAGAAAAAAGATAAAATTTCTTAGAAGGAGGATTTGCAAATATAAATACATTTAATGCCATCTATAGGTACATATTTACAAATGAAATGTGTGTAGGCATTCAAAAAGTGACAACATTGAAATTTAAATTAATGTTTAATTTAACAGTATATGACCTTTGATCAGTGTTGTTATTGTTGTAACTATTTAAAGAACTTGTAATAACAATAAATTCTAATCACTTTATAACTAAAAAAAAAGAGTTTTTATAAATGTTATTCAACTTTTATTTTAGATAAAAAAAATTATAAAATAAAGCTTTAATAAAATAAAATATAAATATTGGATGATAATCCTAAACATAAAAATGAAAATGTTGTTTTGGTAACTAACTAAAATTATTAAAGCAGGAAATAAAAACAATTTAAATACAGTATATCTACAAATATTTTAAAAAGAAAACTAATAAAAACGACAAACATAAAATTACTTAAACTAAAAATTAAAACTAAAATATGAATAAAAATGATCACCCACTGTAAACCAATGTTCCTGCAATTAGTTACAACAACTTTAAATTTGTTGAGATAACTTTTAAACTAAAGTTAACTAAACTACATTTTTTGATCATGTTAAGTTTAAACATTATTATTTATTCTAATGTTGAATTTAAAGTTGTGTTAACTAATCGCAGCAATCATTTTTTACAGTGTATATACAGTACATAATACTAAAACAACACTGTTTGATTACGGAGAACAGTTATTTTTAGATTAACTTTTACATTAACATCCTCAGAAGGGAAGTTCGTTGAGCACAGAATTCTGTAAAAATGGTGTGGCTCGATGAGTTACACCCTGCACACAGACTCTCTTGAACAGACTATTAAAACGAATTAATGCTCATAGTGTTTTATAGCGATTCCAGCTCTCGTGTGGTTTTGTCGTCAGCAGTGAGGTCAGTGTGTGTTGCTCACTGTGCAGCTGCACGACTGCAGAAACCAGCGCTGCTGCAAGACAGACAGTTACTCACTGCAGACCAGCTTTACTTACACACTCATCCACTGCTGTTCACTCCGACGTTATTATAGCATCACAGTCAAACAAGACTTTCCCCGTATGGTTGCGAAACATGTTGGAAAGGGAAACATTTCTTGATGTCATAGTAGCAATAACGGTTTGCTGGCTGATGCATTTCCAGTATAGAGTCACTTTATCATATTACAATGACTAAAGAGGTTTATGTCCTTTATGATTCAAAAATAGACTGGAAGGTCTTTCAAAAAGTCTCCTTTTGAGTTCCAAGGAAGAATGGAAATAACATGAGGGTGAGTAAATCATGATATTATCATCTTTGAGTGAACTATCTGTTTAAGAACGTCAAATAAAGGTTGAAATGGAAAAATGACAATCATTTGTGTCTGATTTACAGTAGTTGTGAATGAGCGCAATTAAAGGTCTGGATGACTTCCAGATTGGATTTCCTCACTGTGCAATGTCTATTATTGCGGTGTACGTTGCTCTGGGTACCATGTTTTTGAATGATTTCTGAAGGATCACGTGATACTGAAGACTGGTGTTAGTGACAAGTTGGAAAGGTATCTATATTATAGTTCAGGCGCCAGACAGGGTTTGGCCTGTCACCAAATAAATGTCACAATACCGTGATAGCTCAGGGAGATTTTAAACAACAGTTACAAAAAATAACTGAATAGATTGCTTGCACATTGTATGAAGGAAAACAAACACAGTTGGCAGTTTGAAAGAATTCATTTGTTTTTCCCCAATGTTTTTCCCCTTTCATACACATTTGGAAGCAAAAAGTCAAACGATCCCATTTATAAACACAAGTGGTGTTGGTTATTGAGAGAACAAAAAAAACGCTCAGGTGTATGGTGTACCGCATCCATTGTGTGGCTTGCTCAACTCCCTCTTGGATTTGGTCCCTGGGCGGGTTTTGGTTATGTGGGGTTCTCTCCATTTTTCCTAGCCTGATTTTCTTCCTTTGTTGGTGATAAGGTCGTTGGTTTTTCCGCCTAATTGTTCACCATCCCGGTATGGGCACGGAAGGGCGGATCCTCCTTACACCGCCACACTCCCCCCCGCTGGGACAAACAACCCATGGTTGGCAGCAAAGGTAATGTATATGAGTTTCTCTTAGAAACCCAAAAAGTCCTCACCTTCATCAGAGGTCTGCTCAAAAATCTCAATGAGTTTTCTCTTTTCCAATGTCTCTAACTTCTCAGTCGTTGGATAGCACGGTTTTAAATTACAAACGTGCGCTGTTCGCACATCCTCCCCTGTTGTTTCCAGCGCGATCTGATAATTCAGCGGACCGAATTTCTTCAGTACCCGGTAAGGACCTTTCCACTTAGGGGCTAGTTTTGCACTGAAATGTTGTTGTGCACTGGACTGAGGGAAATTCCTTAACCAGACCCTGTCCTTTTCTTTGAAGAACATCTCTCGTCAGTTTTTGTTGTAGCTTCTTAGTTGTCATTTTTGAGCTCTTTTACAGCTTTCCTCAGCTTGTGACTTTAACCGGGCAAGTTGATTAACCACATCATAGGCTGGACTTGATGGTGAGAGATTTTTACCTTGAAGTAACTTGTCCATGGGGCCTTGCAGTTTCCTTCCTAGCTGGAGCTCTGCAGGGGACATGCCAGTGCTTTCCTGAACGGCTGAGTTTAGTGCAAAACGAAGCTCAGGTAAATACTGATCCCATTTTTTATAGTTTTCATCCACATATGAGGCGATCATGCATTTCAAGGTGTGGTTAACTCTTTCTGTCATATTTGTTTGTGGGTGGTATGCAGTTGTTAATTTTGGGGTAACACTCCATTTCTCACACAGCTCTTTGAATATGGAAGACACAAACTGAGTCCCACGGTCCAACAGGATGAAGTCCGGTACTCCATATCGGGTGAGGATTTCCGTTCGGAGAATCGTCGCTATGGTTTTCGCAACTGCAGTGCGCATTGGAAAGAACTCAACCCATCGAGAGAAGTAATCCCCAAAAACTAGAAGGTATTCATGTCGGCGAGTGCTACTCGGCAAAGGGCCCATTATGTCCACTCCTACCATCTTGTTGGGTTGTGATACCGTAATTGGTTGTAGTTTGCCAGCTGGTTTCTGATTTTCATATTTGAGCTTTTGGCATTTTTCACAACACTTAACATGGCATTTTACGTCAGCCCACATTCCAGGCCAAAAAACAACATGGTGCATCCGTTTGTAGGTCTTGAATATGCCCCCATGACCGCTTAGAGGATTGGAGTGGTAGTATTGAAGGACAGATGGTATGAGACTGTGAGGGAGGTAAACTCTGTAGTGGACTTGGTCCTTTGATAGGCAAGTCTTGTAATAAAGTTTATCTTCGATAACCTCATACTTGTCTTTCCACATGTTGTTGTCTGGTGCCATGGCTTTGAACAATTTTATGATTTCAGAATCCTTGTGTTGCTCTTCCCAAATGGTTGCAGCAGTGACGGGCAGTTCATCAGTGTCCTTCTGGCTGGAATATAGGTTACATCCTGGTATGCTGGGAACTCTCGACAGAGCATCAGGTGCCACATTGAGTTTACCTTTCCTGTATTCAATGATGAAATCAAACTTTTGCAATCTTAAGGCCCATCGGATGAGGCGACTAGTGGACTTTGGGGAGTTCATAACCCATTGGAGAGTCATGTGGTCGGTGACTACGGTGAACATTCGGTACTCCAAGTAATGCTGCCACTTTTCAAGTGCCCATATGACTGCAAGACACTCTTTCTCGGTCGCGGTGTAATTGCTTTCCGCCTTATTCAGTGCTCTACTTGAATAAGCAATAACTACTTCCATCCCTTGGTCTTTCCTTTGTGTTAGCACAGCTCCAAGACCTGTGTCGCTGGCATCAGTGTGCACCATGAAGGGTAACTGGAGGTTTGGATGGCCCAGGATGGGAGGTGAAGTAAGGTGAGTCTTTAATTGTTCAAAGGCTTCTTGGCAGTGTGGTGTCCAGTGAAACGAATGCCCTTTTTTCTTTAGTGCATTTATGGGTTCAGCAATTTGAGAAAAATTTGGAACAAACCGGTGGTACAAACCGGCTACTCCCAGGAAGCGCTGGACCTCTTTGATGTTTCGTGGCACAGGATAAGATCTGATGGCCTCAACCTTGCTTGAGTCTGCAGAAATGCCATTTATGCTTACCACATGACCCAGGAATGTAATCTCTTTAAGGCAAAACTTGCACTTTTTCAGGTTGATGGTCAGTCCAGCCTCCTGTAGCTTATGAAAGACAGATTGTAGGTCGTTGAAGTGCTGTGCCACTGATGGTGAATAGATGATAATATCATCAATGTAGACAAAGCATCTTTCTCCTCTCAACTTTCCCAGTACAGTCTCCATTAGCATCTGGAAGGTGGCTGGGGCATTTTTCAGACCGAAAGGCATTACATTAAAGTGGTAGAGTCCAGAAGGTGTGATGAATGCAGTCTTAGGCTTACTCTGGGAGTCCATGGCTACGTGCCAGTAACCACTGTTGAGGTCGATGGTAGTGAAGATTGCTGTACCTGAGAGTGATTCGAGTATCTCAGTGATATTTGGAAGTGGGTAAGCATCATTCTCTGTTACTGCATTTAGCTTGCGGTAATCCACACAAAACCTAAGACTCCCATTTTTTTTAGGGACCAAAACAACAGGCGATGCCCAGCCAGAGTGTGATGGTTCCACAATTCCTGCCTTCGCCATTTCTTCAAGCTGCTCCTTTACAACAAACTGCTTGGCAGGTGACATGCGGTAAGGACGCTGTTTGATAGGGACCTGATGGATGGTATAAATACAGTGTTTCAGAACATCAGTACGTCCAGGTTGTAAAGCACACACTTGAATGTTTAATGTTTGTACGTTTGCCTCGACAGAAGCCGTTATGAATGCAGGTTGAGGTGGAGGAACCGAACTTAGTAGTGAGAGGGACGGGTTGAGTGTCCTTGCAGGTTGCTCTGGTTTTGGGCATGAAGGCCTAGGCATGCTGTGAGTGACATCAGGTACACTGGCGTTACCAGGTTGAAAAAGATAATTCTTCTGTGGATTAGTCTTGAATGAGTATTTTCTATCAATGACATTTATTTGTAAGCCACTGAAGAAAATGAAATCCAACCCTAAAATCACAGTGTATGCAAGTGCTTGGGGGGACAGGATAGCAACAGGTAGAGTAAAAGTTCTGTCATCCATATTGATTTGCAATTGAACCCATCCTAATGGGACTTCTGCTTTACCATTTGCTAGGTACAGTGGGCCAAGTGACCAAGGCTTGAGTTCTCCTGGCAAGAAGAGCTTTCTCCACAGGCTTTCATGGATCATGGTATAGCTTGCTCCTGTATCCAAATGCACGACTGCAGAAACCAGCGCTGCTGCAAGACAGAAAGTTACTCACTGCAGACCAGCTTCACTTACACACACTCATCCACTGCTGTTCACTCCATACCCATAACAACTGCCAATACCGATTGGAATGATAAGCTGTTGAGGAATGACCGCAGTAGGGACAGGGGCTGGTTTGGAAGGTGTTTTCTTTAAGCTCTTAGAATTTGACGTTTTGTTTGTTGTGGCTGTGATAAAATTGTTTGTGGCTTGACCTCCAGGCTTACGAGACTGAAATGGGCGTGGATTGGGCTTGTGCTGTTTTGCAGATTGGTTTGTGGTTAGGGAGGCATAATGTGGACAGTAACCAGGGGAGTGGTTTCCTTTACATCTCCAACATTGAATTTGTGGTTTTCCTGGTTGCTTGTTGCTGGTGGGTTTTTGTGACACTTCAGATTGTAGGTTTTTGCCCATGCATATTTCGTATTGCACCTGCAGCTCATGGTCTTTCTCCAGTTCGTGTCCTAGCTTTACAAGCTCTTCCACCGTGCTCACACGTCCACGCAGCTGACTGGCGAGGTAAGGCTTTATGTTTTTAAGAATCATTTTAACTATTTCGTTTTCTGTTAAAGTGGGCTTCCATCTTTTGCAGAGTGCTCTATATGCGAAAGCAAAGTCTCTGATGGTTTCTCTTCCTCCTTGTAGTCTTGTACGTACTCTCTCAGCCAGCTCATTTTCATAATCTTCGGAAAGGAAAGCTGACAAAAAAGCAGTCTCAAACTCGCTCCATGTTGTTATTGAAGAGCGAGCGACCTCCCACCAGTCACGTGCTGTGCCGTGAAGTACGCTGCGGAAGGTTGCCAGCAAATCACTCTCTCCAAGAGGATGCAATGCTAAAAAGTCCTGACATCGTGTTAGATACAGCAGAGGATCGGTGTCATCAGACGGTCTTCCAAATGTGGGAAAAGTCAACTTTAAATGGTCACTTTTCCCAGCCGGAACAGGAGGACACTCTAGGACATTTTCAAGTGGTAATGGGGGTGTGGCAAGTGTGGGACGGGAGGGTGGCTGTACCCCTTTATCTTGGTGATCAGCTATGTCTTCATCTTGCCGTTTAACTTTCTTCATGTTTGTTTGAAGTTCGTTTAGTTGAGTGGTTAACTTGTCAACCTGAGTGATGCAATGACTACATTCAGTGGAGAGATTTTGAAGGTTCTTTTGTGTAGCTCTGATGTCTCTCTGAAGTTCGACTTGAAGTTGCTCCACCATGAAACGGACCTCAGAAACCAAGGTAGACTCCATTTTTTGAAGCTCCTGTGTTATCATTACTTTCATGGCCTTAACTAATTGATCTGACTCTGCAGAATCCACCTTTGTTGCAGTTAACGTGGTGAGAATTTGCTTTTGGTTAGCCTCGATTTTTGAAATCAGGTCTATAAGTTGCTTTTCATGATGGGATGTAGCTGTTTTTTGCTCCTGGGTGAGTTCATTCACTGCCTTCTCCTGATGTTTCATTAAGTCAAACATGTTATCCCAGTTACCTTGAACCTGGGCAGTCAGATGGTGAATTTCTTTTCCAGGTGTTGGGAGGTAACCAGGCAGACGATGCTGTGTCACTGAGGAAGGTGATGTAGTTCCAGTGGATGTGGATGTGCAAGGTTGCATAGGTTCCGGCTGGAATGAAACCGTGCCACCTGGTGGTGTGGAGAAAAAGGGCAACTGCGACCTGTGATGGGGACTGGTGAACTGAGTAGGGGTGAAGTGAAAGGTGGGAACGTGAGGTGGAGGAACGGGTTTTGGTTGCACAGGGGGCCAGACTGGAGTTGCTATGTCTGGGGGGGGGTTCAATTTCCACAAAGGTCGACGGTGAAGGAGGGATAGTGGCCATGGTTTTATGGTGTTGTTTGTCAATGTTGTGGGAGTAATCAGTAAATGAAATAAGTGACTTGGAATGACTATGTATGGTGTTGGGACACTAGGGGGGTATAAAAATAAAAAACACACAAAGTACAATGGACAGAGTACACAGTCTCAATTTAACACTTTTCACAATTTTTCTGTTTTTTTTTTGCACACAGCACATTAAAAATGCACCATCAAGTACTCCGTAATTAGAAACACCCACAAGGTTCAAGTGATAAATGTTCAAGTTCATGTGATAAATGTTAAAGTTCATGTCCCTGTTCGGGCGCCACTGCATCAAAGGGGGGGGGGGGGAAATAAATTACATTTTAAAATATATGAATATAGAAAAGTTATTTAAAATTGTAATACCATTTCATAGTATTATTGTTTTTACTGTATTTTTCATCCAATAAATGTAGCCTTGATGAGTATTCTTTCAAAAACATTGTAAAAACGTAATTATTCCAAAGCTGTGACTGGTAAAAAACTTTTTTTTTCTTTTTTGTTCTAGAGCGTTTTGTTGGTTCTCTTGTTGAAATCCAGTCATTTATGGTAAATTCAACAGTAAAACGTCTTTGAGTCATGCATACAGTATTAAAGCCATAATTACTGACCTTCATTCTGGATAAATATCGCTGGACATCTACAGAGATTCTGATTTCTAATTAGTGGAGGCAATCAGCACAGTTGGGGAGCTCTACCCAAAGACACAGGACGCTTCAGGATTTAAAGGAATAGTTCACCCATTTACTCACCGTCATGTTGCTCCAAACCTGCATGACTCGCTGCTTTCTTCCATAGATCACAAAAACACTTCGTTCAGTTCTTTTCCACATAGTAGTGACCGCATCTGTAAACTATATATTAAGTGACTTCTATTTAATATATACTCTATATTTCAAGTGTTCCTATGTCATATACAGGCCTTGTTTGAGTATCAGAAACTATTTATTTAATATGATTAAAGGAATAGTTCACCCAAAATGAAAATTGCTAAAAGGGCGCACCCTCAGGACATCCAGATTAGGCGGAGTGTTTCGTTCAGTTAGTCTGGAGAAATGTAGCACTGCATCACTTGCTCTGCAATGGATGCTCTGCAGTGAATGGGTGCCGTCAGAATGAGAGTCCAAACAGCTGATAAACACATCACAATAATCCACAGCACTCCAGTCCATCAGTTAACATCTGGAGAAGACTAAAGCTGTATGTTCGAAAGAAAAAAAAATCCATCATTAATACGTTTAAACTTCAATCTGTCACTTTTCACTTCAAAATATGAGTCCATAATCCATAATAACACTTCCTCCAGTGAAAAAAAAGTCCATCTCCTGTTGTCTCTCACATCAAAACCCAGCCACATATTTCACTGAAATAAAAAAAAAGTTAATAGTTAGTAAATATTTAATAAATAAATAAGGCAACTTGATGCAATAGTATTTTAGTTCTTCTTCGTAAAGATACTTTGTTTAGCCAATGTAAATGGTCTTATTTTGCTAATAGAAAGATTCTTGTCACAGCAACTGAAACAACAATTAATGTCGTTAAGATAATTCATTTTTTTCTGTTTCCTGGATGAAAAAAAGAACGTGTAAAAAGTCACCACATTATCAATTTTATGTTCATTTACGAATGACAAACCTGAATGGATATCTTAGTCTGAGATGTAGACAAAATTGTCTTTGCTTGTAAAATAGCTTGCGAGACTAAGATATCCAGGGAATGGATGTAACCGGCTGAACATTCTCTAGACCTCAAAACTAGACACAAACCTCAAGAACGGTGACAATCAACAAATGTTAAAAAGATGAGCTCTGTGCATCACAGTACAACAAATAACTAACAATAAAGACAAAACAACAACAAAAAAGTTTACAGTTACTGCATAATTTATTAATGCTGCAATGCTTGCTGGGAAAAAGCCTTTAAATTTCAACAATATGAAATTCTTTGTTCAGATAAACGTGTTTGACTAGTTGGGACAACATTTGGGGTAATTTTGATGGTCTGACAAGGGTTTTTATGTAGTTTACAGAAAATAGCATTTTTTGGTATTTCAGACTTAAAAGGTTTCTTAAACTGGAAAATGTGCAGTTTTTTTTACAGTGTGGTTTAGAGCTGTTTTGGCTTGTAAACAGTGCTTGATCTGTGCAGATTTCTCTCCTGATTCAGACCAGACCACTTTTTCACTGGAGGAAGAGTCAGAAGAAACAGTTTGAAGTTTAGATGTCTTAATGATGGATTTGTTTGTGGTGTGGATTATTGTGATGTTTTTATCAGCTGTTTGGACTCTCATTCTGACGGCACCCATTCACTGCAGAGCATCCATTGGTGAGCAAGTGATGCAATGCTACATTTCTCCAAATCTGTTCCCATGAAGAAACAAACTTATCTTGGCTGGCCTGAGGGTGAGTATTTTTCAGCAAATTATTATTCTCTAAGGCGCACCGCCAATCTAAAACATTCATGTTTATCATGTATATCACATTTCAAAAAGTCACATGCTAAATTACTGCCATCTGGTCCTGAATCCCATTCATGTGAATAAGGTGGACGGCTCAGGCCGAGCTGTTTTGCAGAGCTCCAGTGCCGTCATTTCAGCAGGCACGGACTGGATGTCCTCCAAAATCTCCCTGGCTCACCGGCTCATGCAGTTTTCCCTTTATCCCAGTCAGGGCCTCACTGTTTACTGTGAAGAGAAGAGAACGGTAAAATAATGTGGTCAGTTACAGTTATATTTAATAGCAGAAGAGTGTTAGAGCGCCAACAGTTGTATGCTTTTATTAAAGCAATCGTTACTATTGCTCACTGTTAGTGTTAGTGATCTAAACAAACGTCTAACACAAAAGTGTTTTAAGAATGTGTTACACGTCAGAGTGAGCAACAACCTGCTTAAGTTTGACATTCAGAGTGAATTATGCAGCTGTCTTCGTTGTATAGGATGCTTGTTTTTACCACATAGTTTTACTTCAGATCTAATAATGCAGAACAAAAAGTCACAGAGAAATAGTTTGGAGCCAAACCAGTCCGTCCAACACATCGAAACCTGCTTCAACATATTACTGTGACTGTTCACCTCATCAAGATTCTCAAACCTTGGTCACACTGAATTTTCACACTTGTGCCATTCATTTACTCACTGTCCACCAATGATGGCACTAACTATAACAAGGATCAGTTATCTCTTGGACCAGTTTTGAGCACAAATGCCTTCCTTTACAAGCTTGCAAAGTAAATAAAAGTAACCTAGAAATATAAACGGAAACAGGTTTTAATAAAAAGTACCATTTCAAGCATCCATCTCTTCATAACTCTATCATTCCACAAATATTGTATAGTCAAAGACCCATGAAAATTTTTTTAAATAAATAAAACTTGGTCTGCATTTGATTTCAACAGAGGTGATGTGAGAGGAATGCTGGGGTATCCTCATATGCATAACACTAAATTAATTGGAGTAAATAAATGTTTTATCAGTGCATAACATTGAATGATTTATAAGTGTATTTATAATAAAAAAAAAAGTCTTTGTTGCACTGCATTTTCGGTGCATTTGAAGTTACCTTACATGCAAATTCACTCAAAAGAGTTATTTTAAGAGTTGCCTTCCTACTTTACAGCATTTGCATCGGGAGCGATTGTTGCTTACGCAGGCAGCGCACTAGGTTTTGAAATCAGATTTTCGTCTGTGAACAGCAAAGCAATAAAACCATTGTCAGACGTCAACAGGTTCCAAAAACAAGATGAGGAAAGGAAAGGCAAGGGAGGATGTGTTTTACTGCTTTATCTGCAGGGTGAGAGCTTTTGTCTCGAGAGAGTAGTCAAAAGCAGTCTTTGGATAAATGCATCTGCTAAATGAATCCATGAAAATGTTAATTGACTTCAATCAATACATTTTTTTCATATTTCACATTACAAAAATGTACAAGGATGTGCCCATTGGCTGTTTGTTTAAAAAGAACACAGTGTTATGTTAACTGGTGAAGCTGGGTGTTTGGTTACTTGTGATTTAGTGGATGCTTTTTGTAAAGGGATTGTTGTTGGAACTCAATGAAGAGAGACCTAGAGTTAAGTGAATGTCCCAAACATGTCCAGGTCAAATTTAAGCCAAAAGAAAAAAAAAGGCATACGTAAAAGTTCTTTTACAGTAGCATTTTGATGACAATTAAGCACATTTTCTTAAATTTTTCCTCCATTCTTTAAAAAAAAATCTTCAATTATGATTATATTAGATGTTTTTTTTTACTGTATTAAATTGAGAAAATATTTACATTTAAAACTGAATCAGTATATATATATATATGTGTGTGTGTGTGTGTGTACATACTGTATGTATACATATAAAATTGTGATTATATGAAAAAAACTGAAATGACTGATTTCACAGTTTTTGTCCTGTTTTGACAGAGTGACCACTAGACACAAGCCTACAACACTTTTGATAGTTAAAGTGATAATTTGTGTGACAATTAAAGTCTATCCTTTCCTGGCACATCAAATAACTTTTACCTGTGGAGCTAAAACTAACATTATCAAATAATTCTCATATTGTTTCATCCGGATGTTGTATAATACATTCCTGGAGCCCTTCGACTGCTTCTTTCTAGGTGCAAAAGGTTTCACTACTCCATGAAAAGAAAAGAAGAACATCCTTCCTTTCGTCCTGAGGATATGACTGGAAAGAGAGCAACGAAGCAAACTATGACAATACCTGAGCAGGAAGGATTTGACTGCGCCCTACTTGAGGATTAATATTACTTACTAATGCACGTTTGGGAACCATTTCTAAATTTGAGGATGTGAGTGGTGCTTAAATGCGCATAACTCACCGATTAAAAATAGAAAAGGGGTGATGGACTAAATGACGATCTCTAGCAATTCTCTTTAATTTCCTGCCATGAGAGGGTCGCCAAAATAAGAACGGGAGCATCTCGCAAAAATCACTGAATTGGGAAATCAAATGGTTAACAGTCACACAAAATACAGAAATGTCTTAAATCAAAATCATAGTTATTGCATGAGATTTATTAATGAGGCTCCAGGGCCTCTTCGTTTTGCCATAATGCCCATTTTCTGCCTGATTTACGTTGTGTTTTCATTCTTTGTCACTAATAAAACAATCCCAGTCTTCTTATGACTTCCTTTCATGGACTGCTCCGGAGGGGGAAAATGCAGACTGACATCTATGAAAACTTCCTAAGTACAGCTTGTTTGGGCTGTGACACAGACTATGAAAGGAAATGAGGAGAAAGTCAAGTTCAGGGTGGGTCAGGGTGGGCTGCATTTTTTTCTTTGACTAACGCCAGTCTAGAGGTTATTACTCTCAGTCATCATGCACACACCTACAAACCTTCAGCACTATATCAAAATCTAAATAAACTCCTTTTGTTGAGGGCACTGCTATCCACCCATGTTTCACTGAAGTCATGGAAACAATGATATTGGAGAAGAATTAAACAGCCCTGTAGGATACTGATAAATTAAAGGATAGTTCACCCAAAAATGAAAATTCTGTCATTAATTACTCACCCTCATGTCGTTTCAAACCCGTAAGACCGTCGTTCTTAGGAACATTTCAGTTGTGTTGCTGTCTATGCAGGGTCAGACAGCTCTCAGATTCCAGCAAAAACATCTTAATTTGTGTTCCGAAGATGAACAAAGGTCTTACGGGTTTGAAACGACATGAGGGTGAATAATTAATGACAGAATTTTAATTTTTCGGTGAACTATCCCTTGCCCACATGGAAAAAGGTGAAAAGTGTCTAAATCTATACATAGGTGTATTGAATTCATCATGCTGGTGTTTTCCTTATACTGTTACATGCACGCTTAATACAAACCCCAAATTACACAACTATAATGACGACTCTTATATTACAAAACATGCAAGTAAATCAAATTGTACTATTAGCATTATTACAGTTAAATGAAATGGTTAAGTGGCCCCAAAAAGTATTTGGATGCCTAAGTCACCAAAAACAACAACAACAATTTTGCATTAGTGCATTAATTAGTCAAATCAAAATCAAAGCAAGTGCCATTTAAGTTAAGCATGACTCGGGTATCCAAACATGTCGACCAAACATCCAAACGGCATAATTTAATACAAAATCTCTCATGGCAAATTATCAGAACAAACATTTGAGTGTGTATATTTAGGAAAGGTTATTTATATAACATTTCACACCCAATTTAAGTGCTTCACATAATATATCATGCACATTTTAACAGTATATATATTTATAGAATGCATACAGTATTATTAAAAAGTACAACTTATAAATACAAAATATCAAATACAAATTCAATTAAAAAATGCACTGTAAAAAAAACCTCAACGTTATAAATAAAGATTGCTGGAGTAGTATGTTTTATAAGAAAATAGAATTTTAAAATGTGACATTTAGCCTAATTCCATGTGTTACTTGCCCTATCTTTATACAATTTGTGAAATTGATCAATTTTGAGTGAAAATTGTTTCACCACCTTTTTTTAAAATAGCCTACTTAAAAAAATTAAATGGGGTAAATGTATCTATCTATCTATTTTAGGAGGGGTATAGCTTTACCAAAACATAGTTACGCGAAAAGGGGACATCTATTCAAGGTAACTAATTTGGAAATTAAATCCTCGAGATGAATATCGTGTGTCCAAACCCATGCGCGCCAGCAGGGTTAGGAAAAGAGAGAGAGAGGGAGAGGGAGAGGGAGAAGCACAGTTAGTGATCTCTGCCAGATAATACGAACTTCCTTTAGTTTTGGGACACATGGATGTCATTATAAATGCGGCGGCACGGCGGCACGGCACGGCACAACTCGAACTCATGAACGTGCTATCAACACGCTCGTGAAGACCGTTACATAACGCGCCAGCAGAGATGAGAGACATGATAGGATTGGCGCTGGTGCTCGTTGTTCTGAGGGTACGCGGGGAAAACATCCATGACGGCTATTGTGTGGATGGAAAATGCTTCGTCTTCCACGTACACAGTGCGAGTTTTGACGCTGCGCAGCTCGTCTGTCAAGAGAAAGGAGGACATCTGATGACCGTGCGCACCGAAAACGCGGCCGATGTTCTCGGTGGGTTGTTAAACGGCGCTTCTGGAGACTTTTGGCTTGGGCTGAAATACGCCGGCGATCAGTGTTCAAACTCAAACGATGGGTTGAAGGGATACAGATGGGTCACTGGAGACAACAAAACCCAATACGTCAACTGGAAAAGCGACTTGAGGGTTTGTTCTCCACTATGTGTTTCTGTATCACAAAAAGTTCTCAAATGGACCGAAAGAGCATGCAATGACAGAATCGAGGGTTATTTGTGCGAATACGACAACCCCAGTTACTGTCCGCCGCTTAGCATCGATGCACCAGTCTCATATCAAACTCATTTCGGATTTACAGCAAAGGAAGAACTCAAAGAGATTCCCCAATTCACCAATGGGACACTGCAGCCGCTGAGAACGAGACACATTTGCTTCGAAGGCGAGTGGCTTAAAGCACCTTGGAGTTGTGAAGTTTTTGGTGGTGGGTGCGATTATAAGTGCATTCAGAAAGGGCAAAGCTACGCCTGCATCTGTCAGCCTGGGTTCGAACTCGACACCAACGGAGTCGCTTGTAACAAACAGGACGATGGCCCTTGCGCTGAATGTGAACACAAATGCACGCGAGCCGGCGATGCATTAGCTTGCACGTGTCGCCCCGGGTTTCAACTAAGTGCAGATGGCAAGTCTTGCGAAGAATGCAAACCCGGCTTTCACATTGAAGGTGGCGTTTGCGTTGATGACGACGAATGCGAGTCTGCGCCGTGCGAGCACGACTGCATCAACACTGACGGTAGCTATCACTGTGAGTGCTTTGAGGGATTTATTCAGTCGATGGAGGACATGCACAAATGTAAAATGCACTGTGAGAAAAACATCTGCCCAGCGGACTGTGATCCCAACAACAACGCCCAGTGCAACTGCCCCGATGGTTTCCTACTTGAAGAGCAATATTGCCTTGACATAGATGAATGCGATAGTGGTTACTGTGACCATGCATGTGAAAATACACCTGGAGGATTTCAGTGTTCTTGCGATGAAGGATACGTGCTTGAAGACAGCACCAAATGTATGAGAGAAGACTTTGAGGGTTCAGGCAGCTCAACGCCATTTGATATTTTGATTCCTACGAGCAGATCTCCAACAGACAAGCCAGTGTCCATCTCAGCTGGCAGTCTTTTAGGAATAATGCTTTGCATGGTTGTTTGTATTCTTTTACTGGTCTGCCTCGCTCGCTGCATAATGAGACGGCATAGTAAAATGCACCATTACGACGTGGACAAAGGCCACGATGAAGTCTTCGATTTTCAACAGGTGATCATTGAAAAACACAGCCTACAGACATTCCCAAGTAGATTGAACTGAAATTTAAATAATAGCCTAAGGCTACACAATAGTAAATATTTGATTTTGTATGTAAACATAAATATATTAGACTTGGACAATGTCAGAAAGACTGAAACTTACCTTGCACAAGTTTGAAGTCATGAATGTCAGTATTGCTGAATGTTGTTGTTTGAAGAGAATAAATGCTATATTTTAATATAACGTAGAGAAAATTTCATTTAGCCTACAGTAGCCTATCTTGTTTCGTCCTCTCTCTCTACAATCTGTGTCCAAATATGAAGATAGACCGGAAAATAGACATGCATAGAGCAACATTAATAAACGTGTGTTCTAAACGTTTTATTTGTGCTAATACCTTCCTACAGATGTTTCTGCTCGTCTTCTGGGTGATGTTGGTAAATGACCCCCTCTAGTGGGCAGTAAGGAACTAAGTGCAGTTACTAATTCATATAGGATTGCTCACGTGAAATAAAAATGTTGGTTTTATCTTCAAGAGTGGCAAGAGTTAATGTCCAGTCATTGCAGTTTCAGTTGACTAATCCTTGATCATTCCTGTATTGCACAATTGTATGCGATTTCTACGCTGTTTAATTCTTTGTAAATAAAGAAACGAAGATTCTGAAACTGATCTAAGACGACGTTCGAAATAACAAAATTCAAATAAATGAGTTGTTACTGTTTATTATTGCTACTAAATACAATGAACTGAAATGGTTGTAGTTTTCCAGAGTTACAGTCTTGAACTTGAAGTATTTACCGGGAAATGAATCATCGAGGCAAAGATATTTCCTATTTCAGAAATGTTGGGAAATACCAATGAAACGTAGAGAGAGAGAGAGAACGGAGGAAGAACTCATTCGGAAGGAACTGAAGCGAGAGGACGGATAGTTGTTTATTTGACGCTGTACGAGTCTTAATATTGCATTATTGAAACTCTCTCATTATTTCACACCAAAACGCAGGATTAGCCTAGTGAACGAACCCGGTAAGACGCTAAATTATTGCTCTGTTATTATTCATGACTTCGCAGGACAACTTTCAGATTGCTGCATGTATCCGATCTTTTCACTTCTCTGTGTTGCAGTAAATGCTTGGTTTAAAGTCAGTGAATCTTGAACTAGTTAACCAAACAGTGATTAAGATATACTTGGTACATTAACTTAAATAGAATTAACATTAACAGTCTCAAAAGACGAAATCATTTTTAATACTAAAATGCATGTTTTTTTTCCTCCACAGAGCTCTCAGAATGGAATATATATTTATTGTGATCCTTTTTGAATTGTGCATCAACACTGAAGTTGTGAAGTGCACGGTGTGTTCAGTTAATGGCCATGGCCTATGGCTTCTGCATAGGTGGAGGTCTTCATCATGTGCCAGAGCTGCCCACGCATGTCAATTATGTGGATCTGAGTTTAAACAGCATTGCTGAACTCAACGAAACATCCTTTTCTCATCTCGAAGGTCTAAAAGGCCTTAAAGTGGAGCAACAAACACCAGGACTTGTGATCAGAAACAACACATTTAGAAGACTCTCCAAACTAATATTACTTAAACTACAACTACGACTACAACCGCCTCCTGCAAACAGAAACAGGGGCTTTTAATGGATTATCCAACCTTGAGAATCTCACTCTCACTCAGTGCAGTTTCTGTTTTGTCTGGCGACGTCCTTAAACCTCTAGTGTCTCTAGAGATGCTTGTCTTACAAGATCACAACATTCACAGAATCCAGCCGGCATCATTCTTTTTTAAATATGAGGAGATTCCACATTCTGGATCTGTCTCACAACAAAGTGAAGAGCATCCGTGAAGAAGACCTCCTCAGCTTTCAGAGTAAACATTTCATGCTTCTGAGTCTGACCCTTGCCTCCGTGACACTGCACGACATGAATGAGTACTGGTTAGGATGGGACAAGTGTGGAAACCCGTTTAAGAACATGTCCATAATGGTATTGGACCTATCTGGAAACAGCTTTAAAGTTCCTATGGCAAAGCGTTTTTTTTTATGCAATCATTATTTAAGGTCTCATTCTCAGTAAGAGTTACAACATTGGCAGTTCTTTTGGTCATAACAATTTCCCAGATCCAGACAAATTCACATTCAAGCGTCTTGAGCAGGGGTGCCCAAACTCGGTCCTGGAGGGCCAGTGTCCTGCAGAGTTTAGCTCCAACTTTCCTTAACACCCCTGCCTTCAAGTTTCTAGTATGCCTAGTAAGAGCTTGATTAGCTGGTTCAGGTGTGTTTGATTGGGGTTGGAGCTACACTCTGCAGGACACCGGCCCTCCAGGAACAAGTTTGGACAGCCCTGTTCTTGAGGTGTGGTGTTAGGTTATGGCGATTTGGTTCCCAATCACATATTTTGTTTTCTTTGTCAATTCAGTATTTAGGTCTTTTTTTTTTTTAGATCTAGGCAAATTACGTGGCACAAAATGAGATCAACATTATGAAACAATCATTTTTGGCGTATGATATCTACAAAGCTAAAACTGTCAACAACTCCTGGTTGAGTATTGATTCCAGTGGCGGCCCGTGGGAGGCACAGCTCCCCATAATTTTGAGGTGAAAATGGGATTTAATGTTAATAAAATTCACAATTCTTCCGTTCATGTCTCCAGTAAAGTCACGTCACGTCACCTTTATTTATTGCGCTTTAACATACAAGATTGTGTCAAAGCAACTGAACAGCATTATTTAGGAAAATAATGTGTCAATAATGCAAAATGACAATAGTAAACACATTTGTCAGTTAAAGACAGTTCATCATTGAATTCAGTGATGTAAACATCCAGCTCAGTTTAAATAATATCGTTGCAATCATGTCAACGATATCGCTGGAAATGAAGTTCCCCAACTAAGCAAGCCAGAGGCGACAAATGCATATTTTGTTGTATGCACAGTTGTAATACCATAACTTGAAAGCGCCGTTTTTCTATCGCGAATGTGCCGAATCTGCTGCTGTAATTACAAAAACCGCGACTGATAGCGAAATAGGGGGGGAGGCCGGTGGAGAGCTGAGCTCTCCTGCCTCCGTTGGTAAAAAAAATTTGCCAATCACCATCGAGTGTTTACTTTCAGCACTGAGGAGTGTTGAGAAAAGAACCCTGGTAAGGGCTTTTATCAGTTTTTGAAGTCTGCCGCTACGCTATTGTATCCCCCCATTACTTATTATGATTATCGATTTGAATATTGATCGCCAACAGATTTACCAACTGTCCATTCAACATATATTACAAATTTTCGGGAAAACAGCCTAAGCTGAAATCAGGCTACCGCATCGGCTTAAGGGTTCATATGATGCGTTGTGAAAGATAATTATTTTGTGTATTTGTAACAGAATATGTTGACATGCTTTTTTTTGTTCAAAAAACACATTATTTTTCAAAATACTGTACATTATTGTAAGTCCTATATGCCCCGCCTCTCTCAAAACGCTTAGTTTTCTACAAAGTCCCCCCTTCCGACAAGCACAGTCGGCTCCGGTTGGCCAGCTGACCCAGTGCATTGTTATTGGCCGAACACCACAAGCACTCGTTGTAAATGTAACGTCCCTTACCATAATCGCGAGCTCATCTTTCAAAATAAATGCAAAGACAGAGCCCGAAAGGGGAACAGAGACAGTGAGAGACACAGTGATGAAGCTGGTATGTGTTTGCAAGTACAAGCCACGGTTAAGACGCTGACTCCACTCTCTCTCTCTCCACTCTCTGTCCACACACTCACCTGCACGCACACACACCCACACAACCACACCACACACTCCGCACCATAAAACACACAACACACATGCGCAAAAACTCCGCATTGAACAGTCCTAGCAAATACTTAAACATATACCCAACAGTAGTGATCAGAAGCGCCAAAAGATTGTCATAGCAATCAATTACCATCCTCTCCTAGGTCACGAACGGTCGTCCATAAATGCCATTGCTGTTCTGTTGTAAGTAACCGTAAAGATTCCTAATGCAGCATCTACATCCGGAATGTCAAATAAAGTGCTTTTGCTTTCGCATTGAAACACACAGTGCCTCCCTGACATGCTGCTTCAACACTAACTGCGGTTACTGAAACACGCCTTCTTTCTTTGCGTGAACATTTTGGGCGGTGTTATGCAAATCTTCCCATATAGTGACGTAGGTATATTGGGGCGTGTTAGAACGAGCCGTTTAGGGGGGCGTGGCAGAGTCTTAACTTTGGTAAAGAATATCTCTTTGGTTTTGAGAATTTAGTCTTTGCAATTTTACAGATTTTCTTTATGCACCAAGAGTTTGTAACACCCCAAAGAGAAAGGAAAACTTGAAATCGCATCATATGACCCCTTTAATTAAGGTGGCGTCAACGCCAGCTCTCTTAGACACAGACTTTTAAGAAGGGATGGATGTTTGCTTCAAGTGATAGGCCAGGTAAGTTAAGTTATATTATCTTGCTGTGTGTCGTTTTCTTTTTACGTTTTCTGACTAAAAGCAACCAAAAAGCCATTTTAAAGTGGTTAAGCAAATAATAATAATAATAATCGGCAGGGATCCCAGACCAATACAATTAGTGTGCCTCCTCTATTTTAAAACCCACAAGCCACCACTGATTGATTCTAAAACATTTCAGAATCTAGAGAAACTTGAGGTGCTTGATTTGTCTTACAACTATGTAAGGGTGCTTGGAGATCAATCATTTCTGGGACTCCCAAATTTACTCAACTTAAATCTAAGAGCCAGCTCTGGAATCAGTTCATGAATTTGCAACCCTAGCAAACCTGAAGAAACTCTACTTGGGTGAGAACAGAATTTCGTCTTTGTCTATTTTACCCAACATTTCTAAAAATCTCACGACCCTTGACCTGGAATTCAACTGATTAAAGGACTTGTCAGATTTGTACACTATACTACGGGAATTTCCAAAAATAGAAAAAATCTTTCTTTGAGGTAACATGTTTTCGATGTGTCATAATCAGAGACACATAGTGGTTTCAGACAAACTGCAACTCCTTAATCTCGAGCTTTCAACAATGCAACTGATCTGGTCAGAAGGAAAATGTTTAAATGTGTTTAACAATCTTCACCAGTTAGAACAGCTTTCTCTGGCTTCCAACGGACTTCAGTCGATTCCCAAAGACATTTTCAAAGACCTTACTTCTTTGATCTTTTTGGATTTGTCCTTCAACTCTTTGAAGCACCTTCTGAATGGCATATTCCCTAAAAGTCTTCTGATACTTAAACTTGAATACAACTCTATTTATTCAGTGGGTCCAAATCTCTTTAGCACCCTCAGCTACCTCAGCCTGATGAAAAAACAGTTCCGTTGTGACTGCAGCCTAAGGGATTTCCAAACATGGCTAAATCAAACCAGCGTAACCGTTTTTCACTCCATTGAGGATGTGACATGTGCCAGTCCGGAGGATCAGTACATGGTTCCAGTTGTGAGATCCGGCATACAATGTGAGGATGAAGAGGATGAGAGAAGCGCTGAAAACTGAGGCTTGTGCTTTTCATTTTCTGTTCTGCACTGATCATATCACTCACTGCCTGTGCCATCATTTATGTCTGTTGACGGGGCTACCTATCCTGATCGATTCTTGTATGACGTGTATCTTTGTTTTAGTTCCAGTGATATTAAGTGGGTAGAAAGAGCACTTCCTGAAGAATGGTTGGTGCTTAGAAACCTTCACCCTGGCTCAGTGCAGGATGCTCGAAGGAGGTTGAAAACAATCCTGAAGCAGTACATGTTCATGCAGACACGGCCGTGTAACTGTGAAGGACTTTGTATGGACATACCTTTCTTTGCTCTTGGTGAGGTTCTCTCATCCATCCTACTGTGTTTAACCTGCTTAATAAATGAAGTCTATTAAGTTTGACACCATGCTGAACTGTATATATACATATATATATACATCTAGATATAATTTATTTTTGGCAATCATCCAAATTGTGCAGTAGCATGAACTTCTTGGTCAATTTGTGTTAAAGTCAACGGAACTGTGACATTACAGATACATCTTTAATTAGATGAACAGATACCTGCATTAACTGTAATTGCTTTAAATAATGTACATATTACATATGTAAACAGTACACCTTTTTAATTTTTATTTTCATGCCGTTTCACGATGGCACATCAGTTGAATAAATCATACTGGTTGTTATAATTCACTTCCAAATACCTGTGGGACCAATACTTTGTTCTTGTTAACATAAAAGTGTACTTTTATGAATTTCCTACAATTACGCTGTTTGCATTCAGTTTATTGAAAGACACCTTGCATACAGCAGATGGTTACTGCTAAAAAGGACAAATCAGAGAACAAATATATATAATTTTTACAACTGGTACCAATTCTTTGAAATTCACCAAATTTTATGCTATATATTTAAATTATGATTAATAATATTATTACTACATACTCACCGGATCGCTCCTTTATTGGTACACCCAATATTACCAAATAACACAGAAAATTTGTAAAAAAAAATATATATATAAAAAAATTTTTTCACTATCTTTGTTAAAAAAAGAGAACAGATCCTAATTTCTCAGATGACAGATACACCGTACATGTCAAGGACACGTGACACTTAACAGAATACTTAATTCTGCATGTATTTCTTTTGTGTGAAGTCACATAAACTGACTCAACTTCCCTGAAGTCCTGAGGCTAAGCTAAATAATTGCACACTGCAGGAGGAAGTGGTTTTATCTGAGAAACTGGAAAAAAGCAGACAACTTTAAAACAAAGCACAATGAGTCTTTCAATTGACCATCACAGACATTTCTGAAGTTTGCATGTGAAGTATAAAAAAAACTTTATAGGCGAAACATTCCAATCAGCATCAATGAAAAAAGTGCATGATTCAAATACATACACAACACACAAAATATATACAAGTTCATATGAAATGTGCAGGAAAATAATTCTGATTATGTTTTTCTATTCCCATGAAAAAGTGATGGCCTGTGGCCAGACATTAAAAAAATAATCTAAAACAGATGTCACACAAATAATACAAGCCATTGGGTCAAAATAGTGTCCTCTTAAATCAGACAAAAGTTTTCCTTGACGTCATGTCACAATTCCCATGCACATAATGTCAAGAAACTCTTTCAAGTCAGGAAACAACCAGTTGCTTTTCTGTGCTAAATCTTAATATGGTAATACGTTCTGATATCTCGATCTAACGCTCTAATTTTAAATGTTAGCATAAACTCTCAGATGAGGCTTTTGAATGAATGGCAATAGTAGGCACAGTGGTTTTTGGCTTGTGAAACTCTACAGAATTGCACTTCGCTTTTACAGTCTTTTTAAAACAGTTAAATTTTTTGGGAGATACAGGCTCTGCCCTTTCATTATTGTCTTTGTTACTCAGATTGCATTTGACACTTTCTTCTGGTACCACTGGAATCGCTTCGCTAATCTCACGACTGTCCTGCAGGAAAACACAAGTGCCATTTACTTTTGTGTTTATATGGTTCCATGGTATTTTTTGAGGGGTCTGGGAATTTAATGCTAGGTCCCCTGTCTTCTGTGTATCGTGATTAACAGTACAGACTTGAGTCGTGTCAGGTAAAGCACAGCGCTGAACATCTGGAAACTGAATGTGAGCTGGAAAGTTCTGGCTCTCTGGTAGAGGTGAATTGGGGCCACACGCATTTATGTGATCGTCATGCACTGCAGTATCGGACAACAGTCCCTGATGCAAAAGGTGCACTGCTTGCATGCTGTAGCCCCCGGGGAAACATCTGTGAGGGGTTGGCCTTGATGTTTGGCTCTGAGTGCAATGTTGGAAGTGGCCACAGTTTACGAAGCAGTCAGTGGGAGTGTGTGTTGTATCCCGTGAGGACTGAAGGTTCTGACCCACAGGTAAGTGATTGGTCTGTTTAGCAGGGCATTGGTTGCTGCAAGGATGGTAAGGAGTCCTTTGTCGCCCTCTCATATACTGATGCATGGAGTTCTCACAGGTGCACCTTGTACAATACGCGTATTGATGAAGATGTGAAAGTTCAGCTCCTGGTAAGCCATTTTCAATCTCAGGACTGAGTTCTCCTGGGTCGGTGCAGCTTTTCAAGGTTGAGTGATGAGAAGTGATGCCATTATGCAACTGTGTACATGCTCCCTGTTCCTCATCAGAAGGCTTTTCCTCATTCCTGACATTCAACGCCAAGGGCTCAAGCTCATAGTGTTCGTGTCGACCCTCACTTCTTGCGTTCTCGATCTGGTACTTGCTTGTGTAGCAAGCACTGGGTTTACCTTGACTTGGATTAGATTGGTTTTCAGATGTGCGCTCTGAAAAGGCATAGCACTGGAGTTTCTTTGGCAAAGGAATCTGTCCACAGGTGCCCTGAGGTCCCAAACAGTGACACATGCATTGAAAGAAAAATGTAGCAAATGCCCAACTAACGCACATGATTAGCATCAGAAACGTGCCCAGTTGAGTGTAGGCCAAAACTGTGGATGGCATCATCATCGCACCGGCTACAAAGGTTGTGAGTGCTGCCATCGCTATAGCCGAGCCCATTCTGCTCAAGGAGAATACCACCTTTCCTTCCCTGTCTGGTTCTGGTGCAAGGCGGTACGCCACTCCATAATGGACAGCAAAGTCCACAGAGAGGCCTACAGCAACCGAGATGGTCACTGATTCAAGCACATTTAGTTCCCAACCCAAGAGCACCAGCGACCCAACTGTGACAAATATGGTTCCGGCGATGGATATGATGGCATAGAGGCTGATGATGATATTCCAGGTGGTCAGGAGCATAACACTGAAGGCCACTACCACCGCCAGTGCCATAGCGATAAGAGTGCCATCCGATAGGCTGTCCTGTAGGTCGTAGAACTCCAGGCTGCTTACAAACCATCCATAGCTCAGTCCTTCAGGAGCATCCCTCAGCTCCTCCAGAATCCAAGCATCGACTTCTCTGTAAAACTGATGCATCTTCTCATACGCCAGAGTGAAATGGTAGGTACTTTGAAACTCGAGCACAATTGCTCGAATTGTGTCATTGATGTCAAACCTTGGCCCTGGAGTCTTGCTGTCAAGGTGGTAGATAGTGCTTCGGTCAAGCTCCATAATTGCCCGTTTGATGCACAACTCAAAGACCTCTTGCCGGTAAGGGAAAGTGGATTGACTACAACATGGATAGACGGAAGCTTCTTCACAGTCTTGGTTTTCCATCCATTGCTTAAAAGTCTCCATGAAGCAGCTCGTGAAGTCTTGCTCCTCAGACTGGAACACGAAGCTCTGGTTCCTAAGCTTCTGGCAGAAGTTGAGAATCCATACCTGACTTGCAGGACTCGCAATGTTGAAGGTTGTGTCGAGTGTTAGTTTACCCTTATTTTTTGGGTTCAGCGGATCTCCATTGTCAACTGGAGTAACTCCCCAAATGATGGTGATTGGCATGTGGAGGTCTTCCCCATGGTTGACCCGTTCGAACATGAAGAGTTTTTTGTACTCCGCATCATAGCGTTCAAAGGGATGGGAAGAACGGAAAACCTGAAACTCCGACAGCTCCAGAGAGGGCAGTTTCATTTTGGGATTGACGCAAACAACGTAGGCTCCACCCACCGTCATTGCCAGAAACCACAAGAGCCACAAGTAGCGCAACTTGATCACGATGCAAGGCAAAACTTTCTCAAACAATATCCGAGAGGCCTCCGAGATGCTAAAAAGACACTTGTTGACCATCTGGCACAATCTTGTCCAGAACAGCGTAGCAGCCTGCGTCTGGTGGTGTTGTGACCGAGAACATGTAAAGAGGTTGACCAGGTACCTTTCATGTAGGACCACCACAGCCGGCAACCAGGTGACCATCAGTATGTAGTTAACCAGGATAGCAGTACCAGCATACACACCAAAGCATCGAATGGCAGTGATGTTGCTCACGTAGTTGGCATAGAAGGCAGCAGCCGTGGTGAAGCTGGTGACAAACATTGAAAGCGCCGCATGCTGAAGCGTCACGCTTACCGTTTCAGAAAGATCGGAATTGGGTTTGTCGAACTTTGTGTAGTTCCAGACGTCGCAGAGCACAAAGGCATCATCGGCACCAATTCCAACAAGTATGATGAGCGCAGTGAGGTTCATAAAGGGGAAAAACTCAAAGTTGAAGACCACACGGTACAGGAAGTACGAGACGATCAGCGAACTGATAATGGCAAACATGGTCATAAGAGTGATGAACATTGATCTCGTGTAGATGCACATGACTACCAACACGATCACAATTGCTATTGCGGGATACATGGTATCTGTCAGAAGGTAGTCTTGAAATAAATTGTGTTTGATGCCAAATTCTATTCCTGTGATGGTCGTGATCCCATCCGAGGAGTTCCAGTTCTCAAAGTTGTCCAAGTAAATGTTCATCATTGTTTCTCCTTTCTCCGTCGGGGAGAAGAGCATACTGTACTTGAGGTTAGGTGGAAGGTAGTCCGTGTTCTTTGGATTCAGAAAGTCTTTGTCCACCAAAAAGTGAAAAATCTGATATACGGCGTTGTATTTTGTATTTTTTGGTACACTTCCGTGGGCAACCCGTTTGCCCACAAAACTTGAGGCCTGTTCTTAGCGGGTCCGTCATGGGGGTGCCCCCGGCAGCAAAACTCAGGACCAAGAGTGCCATTTGTGGTAATTATTTTTTTGCACAGGAAGGCGGCAGGATGTTTTTTAGGGTGTGGGAAACCATCTTGCAAATCTGTGATTTTTTTTGGCAGGATGACTTGTGTTAGTAGGGAGCGGCTAAATGTAGTTTTTTCCCCAAGTGTCCGGGCCAGCTGGGACAGCATGAGGCAGCAGTGGTGCGCTGACACAGATCCAAGTACTGGGGATGGGAGCGAATCTATAGGACCAGACATGAAAAACACAAGTAAAACACCCATTTCCGGCATCCCATTATGCATCTGCAAATGGTATAATCAATTATATGCCTGCAGATACATACCCGAGTATTGTCAAAATTGCACATGGATTTTATTGCCTGTATATTCCACAAGTTCTTTCCCTCAGCAGATGCAAATACTATTCGGGAATAGCTGTCACCTGTGGAAAGACAACGTTTGGTGGTTAAACACTCACAGGGAAAAAAAAAAAAAAAAAAAAAAAAAAAAAAGGGTAGCAAAAGCGGTCACTTGGGCAGCAACTTTGCAAAAGGAAAAAAATTATACTTTGTTACTAATATGTACACTTTAGGTACTAAATATAGTACCGTGAAAAAAAGGTGAAGTAATCCTTATATGGCACCCTTTAGGGGTCATAAGGACAAATGGTTATACCCTTCGGAAAGGTTACTGCCCCAGGGGAAAGCTTTTTGTACCTTTTGGCCGGAAGGGAACTTATAAGCCAGCAACCGTGCTGGTTCTCAGAGAGCCAGTTCGAGGTGGGCAGAGGGATGAATGTGCCAACCGGCGTCGCACTTTGGGAGGACTATGTATTTAAGACATTTGGTGGCGTGAATGGGGTGGGCAGCAGACTAGGGACGCCAGAGGAAGACATGGTGTTAATGCAGCACAAAAGCAAGGTTGGGGAGGCAGAGACGTAGGTGGAGGTTAATGTAAACACAACAAATGTCATAGAAAGTAAGGGCAGACATGGGCTCGAACACAATGTCAAAGTGTGTATATATATATATATAGTGATAATAGACACAGCACATATTAAGTATATACTCGATACTATATAATACCACAAAAAAAAAAAAAAAAATAAATTGGTAATCTATTCATATGCAGTTTAGCCTTAAAATTTGTTTTACGCATGAAAAAGTTTTTACAAGTTAGATGAACATTAATTACAGAACGCAGTCAATATCTTATTAAATTTTGCATTAACCAAGGAAAATATAATGCTGTAAAATGTTTTTTATTGTTTTTTTTTTTTAATGAAAAATTTTATACAAGGACACACCAAATCCAGTTTTGCCATCACAGGAATAAATTTACAATAAAAATAAAAATAAAATTAGAAAACAGTTCTTTTTTAAATGGGGACGTTTTTTTTTACAGGTATTTTTCAGAATACAGACTCACCTGGTTACATCACAGAAGAAACTGTCCCCCCCCCGACCCCCCTTTTTAATACATCCCACTCCGCTTTTGGTTCTTTTTCTTTGCGATCAATTACGATCCCTTGGAACGCACCTGTCATCTTGGTGACCTGAAACGCAGGATAAGAAAGAGTGAGTTTTTTTTATCAATGCATTTAAACAGGGTGCTCTGTCATGAAAAAGCAAAAATCATTTAAACAAATCCTAAAAAAAAAAATTTGTTTTTTTTTAAAATAAAATATGCTTATCTGCTTCTGACTGGTGGGTTCCTATATACTATCACAGGCCTCTTTATGTTTTGAAAGTTTTAATATCCATGCTAAGCCTCAAACTCCCCTGTCAACCAAACCATAATCTAAGTGGTTTTTCACGCCTTTGCAAAGTCCCCCCTGATTCTGTCAGATTTTTAGACAAGCGATGTTAAGGAAAGCAAAAACCTACTAATTTCTTAATTCCGCAAAGGCACACCTGACAGCATACCATTTTCACAGCCTCCTCACATTTGTTGAATTAAGATCTGCGATTTTTTGGAAATGACCAATTATCATCATTACTGACTAGAGGCCAGGACGGCCTGGCTGACAGCACAATCCTGTTTTTTCCACAAAACAGGAAAGTCTCTTTAATCAGAGGGAAAGAAACGCCTATGCACATGCGAGACGAGCCTTGCCTTACAACGCTCATGCTCTCTCTCAACACGCGCTTTTTCTGTTCATGATCTTCGTAATCCAGTTCACAATGATCCGGAATCAGATGAAGTCGCATGATTAGGCAGCCAACACAGTATCAGCATTAACAAGCCACTGCTTGTCAGGCGAGGGCAAAAAGCTATGAAAGTGGCCGCCAAAAATAATCCTGATTGTCCATTGGCTTCAATAACAAAATGACCTTTTAAATATTGAACAATGTAACAAGCAAACAAGCTAAAATGCGCAACCTAATATAAGTATGAGCAATGTTGCATTTTAAAGAATGGCATATTTGGGCCAAATATAAAAATATAATAGGTCATAGTTCCCAGTTTGCAGAAACAAATTGCCGCACAAGCGGCTAGCTTCGATTTTGACTGCAATCTGGCCCTGACTACTATCCCTCGCTTGGCTCACGTCACCATATTCATATGAATGCGAAAAGGAAATATGGTTATGCTAGAATAAGAAGGTGTTGGACTCCTGATACCTTTTTTGGCGCTGCTCGTCTGGCGTATTTGAAGGGGTAGGTTGGGGCCAGTGTTTGGGTGGCCTGTAGCCTGTGTTTTTTTAAACCATGTTGTTCCATGTTACACAGTCGCCCTGGCTCTATTCGCAGTGCCTCTCGGAAATTCAAATCCCTAATTATAGAAAATTTGACAACAAGAATCTTTCATCCTCAAACTGGGGCAAGGCCACAAGAATCAACATGAAAATCTGAATAAATGTCAATATCCTATAAAGAAGACGCAAAAAAAAGCTCCTTGTGGGCACACCTGTCAGTGGGATTTGAGAGTGCAGGGCAAGGGTCCGGGCACTACGAGGATACCCTCGACGCAGGCGCAGCAAACCCTACGATGAAAAAAAAAAAAAAAAAAAAAAAAAAAAAGAACGGTAGGCACACTCCCTAACACCGCACCACCTGCCGGCCAATTCAGCATGAGCTCCTGGCATAACGCAAATGAGGAAGATTTTCATACATCATCTGCATAATAATATATATTTATCAACTTGTAGACTAGCATACTGTCTTCGCAGCGTTTTTATTGTATCCAAACCGGCAATCATGAAAAAAAAAACATTGTATGGGTCATACATTATATGTATACATTTTACACTTTTTTAATTTTAGAAAAAAAATTCTTTAACAAATTCACATTTTTTTTTAAACATTTTTATTAGTTAAAGCATTTTAGCAATTAATTGAAGATTGTAAATGTACTTATAATATTGCAATATAATTTTTTTAAAGTAATATAATTACATACAAAAGTAAAAATGTAAATAAAAATATAAAAACATTTGTCGTCACAATGTCATTTAAAATGAAAATATTATTGTAAAATATTATTTTGGTCTTACTTTTTTTATTAGTTATTCGTTTGTTCCCATTAATTTGGAAATTTGGGTAAAAAATTGTAAATATATTGTAATATTGGCAATATAAAAAAATTACATTATATATGATATTGTATTTTTTATAAATAATAAAGAATAGAATTTATATTTTATTGTAATAATTCTTTACATTGTCCAGTAAAAAAAATACTTTTTTTTTTGTAAAAAAAAATATTTTTTAGTCTTAGTTTGTGTGTATAGTCCCCCCCTTTAATTATATATATAGATTAATATATATTATATAGTTAGGAGGTAGAAGATATGAGAAAAGGGGGGGGGGGGGGGGAAGAGAGAGAGAGAGAGAATTACAAGTTTTTTTAATGAAAAACACTAAAAATCAAAGGAAGGAATCGACCCTAAAATAATATTTTTTAAAATTACATTATTTTTTAAAATGTTCAGAAAAACAAAATAAAATAAATGTAATAAAATTGATTTACCACTTTAATTCCATTTAAAAATCTATAAAAAAAAAAAAGTGGTAGTAAAACTACCTTTTGGAAACCGAAAGGCCTTGGAGGGGCCCTGAAAGATAAAATTACCATAAAATCAGGTTAGATTAAGTTGCGCAAAAACGTGGAGTAAAAAAAAAAAAAAAAAAAAAACTTCCCTGTGGAGAGGAGCATGTTTTTTCATGAAAGTTGTATTTTTAACCGGGCAATGCCGTAGTGGGTCCTAGATCTCTCGCGTTCAACGGGCACACATTCCTGTGGGGACATCACAGCTTCTCCACGTTTTCTTTCTCGCTGCTTTTTACAATCAAACCATCGATGGATGTTTTCATAATTAAAGAGACTCTCCTTTTTAGCACACCAAAACAGACAGCTATTCGACCATGCACAGCCCAATGGCACAGCTGTTTGCACAAATCAGGCCCGCCTTCATGTCATTTTGTGGTAATATAAAAGAACCGGGCATTAATGGCCTGTGGCAAACGGCAGGTGGCATTTTTGGGAAAAAAAAAAAAAAAAAAGCACCAAATGGTGCATGCGCAAAATACTCTAAATATAAGCAAACAGTAATAATGATGTCTCACCACTAATACAAATCAGCAATCCTCCGCTCGAAGAACGCGACAACGACACAGCAATATTTGCTCTGCTCGAGGATGAGAGCAGTAAGGGGTCACAGGCCAAGAGGTGGCTGTGAAATTTTTTTCTTTTTCTTTTTCCCTCGTCGTCTTAAAATGGAATCCAATAGGAAATTCTATAAATTAGTGGTTTGCCTATGGCCCACTGGAGGCCACAGGATGAATAAAAGTCAAAAAAGCCATTGGCAAGGAAATTTTTTCAACCACAGGCGACTTCTGAGAGAGGCCTAAATTCCGTGTGAAAGTTTTTTCAACGTTACAACATGAAATTACAACTAACCAGATGTTCAAGCGCACAACGTGTAACATCTGCAATTTCGGCTTCAAGTGGTCGCGCATAGGCTTTTTTTAAAACCAGAGAGTGTACGTCCTTCTTCCATGTACAATGCAGACAGCGGATAATCAAAACCAACCCAAAGTAATAAGCGAGGACAATTTTCCCTCCCTTCCTGTGCAAACCTAGCCGATGACGGGGGGAAAAAACCAATTGCAAGGATTATAAGTGTGCGCTATCAGCGGAACGGCTCCATGTGTTGGGGGCCCAGACATGGTGGAAAATTCAGGCCGTGAATGAGAGGGTGGTTCCAAAATGAATAAATTTTTTTATGAGAGTTCGCAATGATTTATTTCCACTGAGTGCAACAGTTTCTTCAACACTATTTGGGAGTTTTCTTGCTGCCACAACCGCGCGCCAACCCGCGTGTGATTTGGAGATTATTTTTTTTCAATACTTGGATGTGGTGCAACTTTGTTCTCTGGTTTAGTCCTGAAAGAAAGAATTTAGTTTCAGTATTTGAGTTAACGCTCTTAAAATAAAGGTTTTCCCATTGTTTGCCATGATTGGTCTATGAAGAACCTTCACATCCACGGAATCCCTTAGCATTCCACAAAAGTTATTTTATATGGAAAAAAAAGCGTCCTTTAATTAAAATGTTGTCTTCCTCACAGTAAAAGAAAAAAATTGTTTCTGAAAAGGTTTTTCTGGTGAAACCAAAAAAGGTTTTTCTTCTCGCTTGTGGCATTGCTGCAAAACCCTAAGGAGGCTTGTTTTTCACCCGGAAAATAAAGAAATAATAAAGTTTAATTGCCACTTTTGTTTTCCTCACAAATTTCAGGAATTTTTTTTTCGCTCTCAGAACTGAGAGTTGTTATTTTTTCTCTCCGTGAGATTAAGAAGTTGCGCAATTAAACCTTTTTTTTATTTTATATAAACGGACATGTGAGATGTAAACTCAGAAATTTTATTCCGAAAAAAACTTTAGAATTGGGAGATATAAGTTTCAGACCTGCGAGAAAGTTCATAAACTCGCAACTGAACCTTTTTTTCGGCTGAGAAAAGTGATTTAACATTTGAGTTGTTGTGTTTTTGATTTTATGTAAACTTGCAACTACCTTTTTTTATTTTTATATAACGCAGAATTTGATGAGATTATATAAAACTCAGAAGGTTCTGCATTAAACCCCATCCGAATTTGGAACATAGGATTTAAAAAAATCATAATTTCTAATTTTCATCTCTCAAAACACTTTTCTTGATTTTTTTTTTTTTTTTTTGTCCTGAGAATTCTAATAGCATATTTGATTATTCAGTTTCATTTCTTTACTGTTAAATGTTTATGGTTTTTAGCAATTCAATCTTCTCAAGTAATGTTTTTAGAACAGTGCATCCAAAATAACGGCAATTCTAAAACATCACAACCATGTTAATGCCATATTCTGCAATTTGATGTGTTGTGATATGTAAACTTGCAACTACCTTTTATTTTATATAAACAGAATTGTGAGATATATAAACTCAGAATTCTCAGTAAACACATCAGAATTGAGACATAGATTTTAAAAAAGTCATAATTCTAAATTTCTCTCTCACAATTCTGATTTTTTTTCCTGAGAGTTCTAAGAGCATATTTGATTCAGTTCATCATCTTTACTGTTAAATTGTGTTTGGTGTTAGCAATTCAATCTTCTCAAGTAATGTTTTTAGAACAGTGCATCCAAAATAACGGCAATTCTAAAACATCACAACCATGTTAATGCCATATTCTGCATTGCTCATTTTGTAGAGAAATTTTTATTATTGTAAGAACTAACAAATGTTTATGGATCAAGAGGTTAATTAATAAAGAAAATACGTGGAAGTGGGGTCAAACAACAGTGTGGTGATGGTGAAACGGTAGTTGAAGGGCAGAGGTCAAAGAGGGGAGCAGGAAAAAAGCATGGAGGCTTAAAATAGAAAACAACAAAAAACATTGAAGTTCAGTCTAATACATTCACAACTGATTAAACTGTATGTGATAATCAACTGCCTGACTTTCTCGGCTGTTTAAGAGAAATCCAAGAAACAAAATACTGTGATTATAATCAGTACATATCTAAATATTTCAAAGATTAAATGCAATTGATCAAAAGTGACAGTAAGGACATTTACAATGTTACAAAGATTTATATTTCAATTAAATGCTGCTCTTTTGAACTTTCAATTAATCAAAGAATCCTGGGCCCGTATTCACAAAACATTTCAGTTCTCCTAAACGCGTAAAGGTTTAGCTAAGAGTTTTCTCTTAAAACCTATTCACAAAGCTGCTGAGACAAACTTTTACGAAGAATGGAGAGACGGCGTAAAGGATCATCAACCCAAGATGAAAATGTGATGTTTATCTGCTTACCCCCCAGGGACTCCAGAGTAGGTGACTTTGACTTTGTTTCTTCAGTAGAACACAATGATGATTTTTAACTCCAACCGTTTCAGTCTATCAGTCGTATAATGCATGGCATTGGTAACAAAATCTATGAGAGTAAAAAAAATATGCACAGACAAATCCAAATTAAACCTGCGGCTCGTGACGACACATTGATATCCTAAGAACCGAAACGATCGGTTTGTGCCAAAAACCGAACAGTATTTATATAATTTTTTACCTCTGATCCACCACTATGTCCAACTGTCTTTGGGCACGCGCACGGCATCCGGTACGTGAGGTGATTACGCGATCTGGCGTAGTTTATGCAAGCGCCGGAAGTGATCTCTCTCCTGGATTGTTCAAACCGACTTAAAACTAAAAAAATTACTTTCTCTTGCGCGAACTCATTCGGGAGTGGTGACTTTCCACGTAGTCCCAACTTCTGAGCCTGCTCGCTTGAAGTTATGGTTGATTGCTCTTCGGTTGGATATCAACACACCCATTAACGTACACTACGCCAGAGCGCGTACACACCTCATGCATCGGATGCCGTGCGCGCTCTCAAGGAAGTTGGACATAGTGGTGTATTAGAGGTAAAATATTATATAAATACTGTTGGGTTTCTGGCACAAACCGATCGTTTCGTGTCTTAGGACATCAATGTGTCGTCACGAGCCGCAGGGTTTAATTTGGATTTGTCTGTGCATGTTTTTTTTACTCTATAGATTTTGTTACCATTGCCATGCATTCTACGACTGATAGACTGCAACGGTTGACCTTAAAAAATCTAATTTGTGTTTCCTGAAGAAACCAAAGTCACCTACATCTGTATTCCCGGGGTAAGGCAAGAACATCCATTTTTTTTGGGTGAACTATCCCTTTAAGCTAAGAGTAAGGGGGCGGGGTTGAGCTCGTTGCTATGGATGATGTCAGAGTGCTTATTAACTATGCACACAGTGATTGGCTGATAGTCTCTGTCCGAGATTTATCCATGGAAATATTGTAGAGCACAATTTTACATTGCGTATTCAAATAAAGGTTTAAAAATAAAAATGTTGCCACGTTCAAATAAAGATTTTAAAATGCAGGCTGAGAGTCACTAATTAAACAAGTATATGTCCAGCTAATTGTCAGTCTCTTACACGTGTGCTTCTCGTCAACAATTAGCGGATATGCATGTAAACAGCCTTTTAATTAACAGAGTAGAATAATCATGGCTGATAGCAAGACATGCAAACGTAAAAGAAAACCAAACTGGATGCAAGAACAGCTGTTACTTCTTGCCCAACTGGTTAATGAAAATAAGTATATGATCAAAGGGAAAATTAGGAGTTGGGGTAACCTCCAAAACCAAATGTGATACCTTTTTAAAAGGTCATTATCATCAAATGTTTCTAAAATGTTTACATTCAGAGGCAGATTGCCGACATCAGCCATTTTAGGAATAGTTTGTGGCTTGGTCTTAGTGACTTATGAGTCCTCTTCACTACTCCTAACGTTTCGCAGATTTAGGAGCTAGTTTTAGAGCTAAAACGCTTTGTGAAATACTCCCGAGTAAAAATTTAGGATTGTTTCTAAACAATTTTTTTGTTTACATTATTTTTAAGATTTTCTCCTAAATCGGCGAGTTATGAGCTACTTTTAGCCTTAAGATGTTTTGTGACTCGGGCCCCTGAAAAATAAACTATCACTTTTTTCACAAAAATATGAAGCAGCACACTTTTCAACATTGATAATAATCAGAAATGTTTCTTGAGCAGCAAATCAGCATATTAGAATGATTTCTAGAGGACCGGAGTAATGATGCTGAAATTCAGCTTTGATCACAGAAATAAATGACAATTTAACAGATATTCACATAGAAAATAGCTATTTTAAATGATAAAAATATTTCACAATTTTACTGTTTTTACTGATAAAATAAATGCAGCCTTGATATATTGTTTTCAAAAACAGAACATTCCTCAAAGTATATCCAACATTTACACAAAATTATAAGATGTAGATCTTCAGGTCAAAATTTTTTAAATATGTTTACAAGCATTTCATTTGGCCTTACTGTAATAGTATCATAGCAACAGCAGAGAACAAACCCAAACGCACACATGTGAATGACGTGCACACGTGCATCTGCTCAGAAACGGAGAATGCTGAATCTGCGAGTGCTGTAAGGTCTAGAGGTCGACTCCTGATATCTCCGCATTCTTTGCTTTGACATACATAGATATATGGATTCCAGACAGGGATGCTGGATTTCAACACTGTGGCCAACAGTTACAAGCTGTCCAAGAAACATCTTCATTATCTATTGGCCTCCTACTGCAAGAATTCGACAACTTAAGCTACAAACTATGGAATGCAGAACGCAACACGCTTTGAATAATGTGATACACTGTGATTCCAGCCAGAGGTCGGAGGTCTTTCATCTGATTTCTCAGCACTTATATTTAACTTAAAGTGGCCAAAATACACATGCTGTGGCATAAATGACCAAATGAAGTACCAAAATCAAGTGCAAAGTGCTAATGCAAAAGGATATTTTGTGAAGCTTGTTAAGGCAAGAATCACTATTACTATTGCTCAAAGTTTCTGATACACAATTACACTCACAATTCTCACTGCCGCAGATCAGTAGTTCTTGTACATTCAAAAATGAACATAAATATGAATCATAAGGAATGTATTGATTGTAATACAGTTTTGATTCCTATTAATGGCTTTTGAGAAAGAAAATTGGAAAAAAGTTGGAAAAAAGATCATGCCAATATCATGGGTTCGATTCCTTGGGAACGTACTCTATGAACCAATTAACAAAAAATGTACACTCTGAATTCAGTGCAAGTCATTTAGAATAAAAGTGTCTGGCAAATGCATACATGTATGCATTATAAATATGGCTTTTTGTATAAAATCAAAGCAATAAAAATGCGGCTTTATGTATTCAATAAAAGAGAAACTGGGAAAAAGTTGAACCTTCTCTACAGCTGGTTGAGTATCCAAGTTAACTTTTTTTTTTTAAAAGTGCAACATTGACTCTACAAACATAAACATAACTTTATTTCTTTAAAACAATGACGTTTCAGCCAACTTAAAGTCTTGGGACAAGGGATGTCCGATGAAGGCCTTGAAAATGACCAAAGCATCATTGTTTTGTACATTATTTTAGAGTTTATGAAATCAATACCAATACTAAACAGACAAAAAAAGTATAATTTATCAATTTTATAAAAAAAAAAAATGTTGTTGAGAAAATGGCCTTTAAAACTAATTGAAATCTACAGATGCAAATAGATAAAGTGTAATAAAATAAAGATCTAATAGTGTATTTTGGATGTTCATTCCACTAGTCTGAAACGGCACGTTAAGAAATGCCAAATTGCCCATAATATCAAGAAAAAACAAAATATTTGCCTGTAGTGTCTTAGATTACCAAACCAACTTAGCCAGAAATGGATAATACACAGTGCAAGTGAAAACACTTTGCTCAGTAATAAATACTACTACATTATTGTTAAAACCACATTCATTCATCTGTTTCGACTAAAAGAGGATCACATGATCAGCTCCAATACTGGAACGAAACCATGCACGAGTCAAATTACCAGCAGAAATCACTGGCGCATTACCATTGAAGTCTCAAGAATCATTTCATTCAACTCAAGAGTGTGTGAACAGCAACAGAGGCTCGGCTTTGATATCAAGCATGTCTAGACATGGGCCAAACTCATTTAGCGAGCAGCACACCGCAGGCAGAGCTCTTTGTTTGTGTACAACATCCAGATGCAGCTCTTTACGATCCTGTGAAATATCTCTTTTACCAAAGCTTGACTGAGAATTCAAAGGTTGGGACTGATTCTCTCACTAGACTGAGGTTCTGTTTTAAACGAGAAGTTCATGACCCCAGACAGTACTTCCCATGAGTCTCAGCAACACAACGCTGAAAGAAAACAACGTCACAAGCTCTACCTTTAGAGGAGGGTGTGTGATTCGAGAGGTGGAGGTAGAAGGTTTTGAGTGAGAATGAGACTGGAAAACAGAACCGGGAAGAGAGGAAATTAAAGGAGAAGGCAGGAAATGAGCAGAGACAGGTAAGAGCCGAGACTTTGAGAGATGCTAAGACAGATAGACAAGAGTCCTATGGAAAAATCCTCACTGGAGCTAAGAGCTGCATGTTTAATCAACATAAAACTGAAATCATGATATGGTTTAGTACAATTATCAACTGGCAGGCTATGATTAATTTTTTTTCGGGGAGAAAAACAGTCTGTGTGTTGCAGCATGAAGCACTGCACTGTGTTTATTTACTCGCGAGCAGCTCATGATTTACTGTTTTCAGCGTCTCGATTCACAGGAAATGCTGCTCTACACAAACTCATCTGCTCCGAGTTTGGAACATGCATTTATTTGAAAATGCAACATGCACCAACCATCTTCCCAAATTTGTAATGAGGAGCGCTCAGAAAACTGTCGTCAATAAGAGACGTTTTTAGGGCTCCCTGTGGTTTTCTGCCAAAATAAAACCTTGATGTTTTAACGTTTGAAAATTAAGACAGCCATAAATATTAGTATTTTATATTTTGTACTGTAAAATAAAATATTTTTCTAAAAGATTTTTGATATATTTTACAGCAAAATATTACAATAGTAAAATTTCTTATTTTGTTTAATATGCATTTAGAATAGTAGTAGTAGAAGTAACTAACCAATCAAACATAATAAATGGTATAATAAATGATATTTTTCTTAAAAGATTTTATTTTGCAGCAAAAATATTTAAAGTAATATTTTCTTTGTTAATATTATATTTAGTGAGTAATAAAAATACATTCTACTAACATAAATTGTTGTCTGTCTTATATATTCTCAAAAAGTTATTTTACAGTAAAAAAAATAAAACCGTATTATTTCTATTAGTAGTCGATAGAATTTTTATGCACTAAATGGAACGGGTTATTGAACAACCTACGTATATTATTATTAGTATATTGGTATTAAACAGTTCCTTTACAGTGAAAAATTACAACTGTATTATTCGTATGTTGTTTATTTATATTTAGTAGTAATAAATTTACAAAATAATAAGTTATATTATGCTATTTTCTTGTTTATTTACAGTGGAAACTTACAATAGTAGTCTTTCCTGTGCGTTATATTTGCATTTACGTTAACAAGAACATTTATATTATCATTCATTTAAATATTTTTAACATAAATATTTTATATAGATATATATAGTATATATACTATAATATATATAGATATATATATATAGAAGTACAGTGGGTACGGACAGTATTCAGACCCCCTTACATTTTTCACTCTTTGTTATATTGCAGCCATTTGCTAAATCAAGTTAATTTTTTCCTCATTAATGTACACACAGCACCCCAGATTGACAGAAAAACACAGAATTGTTGAAATTTTTGCAGATTTATAAAAAAGAAAAACTGAAATATCACCTGGTCCTAAGTATTCAGACCATTTGCAGTGACACTCATATATTTAACTCAGGTACAGTCCATTTCTTCTGATCATCCTTGAGAAGGTTCTACACCTTCATTTGAGTCCAGCGGTGTTTGATTATACTGATTGGACTTGATTAGTAAAGCCACACACCTGTCTATATAAGACCTTACAGCTCACAGTGCATGTCAGAGCAAATGAGAATCATGAGGTCAAAGGAACTGCCTGAAGAGCTCAGAGACAGAATTGTGACAAGGCACAGATCTAGCCAAGGTTACAAAAAAAATTCTGCTGCACTTAAGGTTCCTAAGAGCACAGTGGCCTCCATTTCTTAAATGGAAGACGTTTGGGACGACTAGAACCCTTCCTAGAACTGGCCGTCCGCCCAAACTGAGCTATCAGGGGAGAAGAATCTTGGTGAGAGAGGTAAAGAAGAACCAAAAGATCACTGTGGCTGAGCTCCAGAAATGCAGTCGGGAGATGAGAGAAAGTTGTAGAAAGTCAACCATCACTGCAGCCCTCCACCAGTCGGGGCTTTATGGCAGAGTGGCCCGACGGAAGCCTCTCCTCAGTGCAAGACACATGAAAAAACACCTAAAAAACACCTGAAGGACTCCAAGATGGTGAGAAATAAAAATCTCTGGTCTGATGAGACCAAGATAGAACTTGGCCTTAATTCTAAGCGGTATGTATAGAGAAAACCAGGCACTGCTCATCACCATCCAATACAGTCCCAACAGTGAAGCATGGTGGTGGTGGCAGCATCATGCTGTGGGGTTGTTTTTCAGCTGCAGGGACAGGATGACTGTTTGCAATCGAGGGAAAGATGAATGCGGCCAAGTACAGGGATATCCTGGACGAAAACCTTCTCCAGAGTGCTCAGGACCTCAGACTGGGCCGAAGGTTTACCTTCCAACAAGACAATGACCCTAAGCACACAGCTAAAAAAACGAAGGAGTGGTTTACACAACTCTGTGACTGTTCTTGAATGGCCCAGCCAGAGCCATGACTTAAACCCAATTGAGCATCTCTAGAAAGACCTAAAAATGGCTGTCCACCAACAGTTACCATCCAACCTGACAGAACTGGAGAGATCTGCAAGGAGGAATGGCAGAGGAAATCCCCAAATCCAGGTGTGAAAAACTTATTGCATCTTTCCCAAAAAGACTCATGGCTGTATTAGATCAAAAGGGTGCTTCTACTAAATACTGAGCAAAGGGTCTGAATACTTAGGACCATGTGATATTTCAGTTTTTCTTTTTTAATAAATCTGCAAAAATGTCAACAATTCTGTGTTTTTCTGTCAATATGGGGTGCTGTGTGCAAAAAACCCAATTTTTGTACATTAATGAGGAAAAAAAATTAATTAAATGATTTTAGCAAATGGCTGCAAATTAACAAACGAAGTTGAAAAATTTTAAATTGGGTGTCTGAATACTTCCGTCCCACAGATATCTATATATATATATATATATACACACACACACAGTATAAATCAACCCCAAAAACCCCAAACAGTGTTTTAAGAAGTCAGAAAGAGCTTTATTACCAAGTATGTTTACACACACAAGGAATTTGATTTCACGACAAGAGCTTCCAGTGCAGAAGAAAGTACAGACATACTGCAAACAAACAGAGGTGTGATATGACACAGCGACAAACAACAAATGTTTTCTTTTCCACTAATGATTCTGTAAATGTCACATACATGTACATTCAAATATTAGACACTGATATGAAGAGCCTGGTCCAACTGCACATGCTGTGATGGTCCCTGATGAAACATTTTTGAATAAAGCCACAATTTATTAGAAGCAGACTAAAAACCTTTAGTGCAATTGCTGCAAGGATCGTCTCTTTGATGGGGATCATAATAACTGCACCTGTAGCGCTCGCATCAAAAACAAGACGGTCCCAGATCGACTTAATACATTCCAGCTGCTCCCTCACCCTTCAACAGGCTTCAATCTGTTTAGTAAACGAGAATAAGCAAGCTAGACATCGGTCTAATTTGAGGTTATGACTGGGTCCTGCTTGCTCGGCGTCTTTGATCGTGGTTTATGGGATCAGGTGGGCTTTGATCTTCACTGGGCATCTTCACCGGCTCTACGGGTTCCTCACGCACCCGGGACCAGGATATACACGAAGAGACTCGGGACGTGTCAACATGCAAACCTCTTATTCATGCCATTCTGACCTCGCATTACATGCAAAACAACTTCCCAAAAATTACAATTTGCAGTTCATTTATTCAGCCTCGGGCCATCCAAAATATAGGCGACTTTTTTCTTGAGTAGAACTGTAAAGAAGATTTTTAGCTGAAACTGTGGTCTTTGGAGATTCATAACATGCATGGCATGTCAATGGATAACAGTTTTTGAGAATAAATGAAAGCATATCAGGCAAAACAAAATGAATGGCTCCTCTTGATATATTGAGTTCTTATGAAGCGAAACGATCCATCTGTGCAAGAAACTGAACATTATTTACAACATTATTACCTGTAATGAAGATATGGTTCTTTCGGACAGTTCGTTTCAACGAACTGGTTCAATTAACAAGTTCATTTACATAATCATGCAGTGATTTCACTATACGTAATTATATTATTAAAGCACCAAATAATGATGTGAAACATGTATGGTTTTACGTGTCTAAAGCACAAAGTGAATCAACCAGCCTTCATCAGCTAATTTCTTTTTTACATATACAATGAGAAACCATAAAGCCTTTTATTTCGCCATGAACTGTTTTGAACGGTTTGGTGATTTGGTGAACTTGTTCATATAGTTCACCAAAAAGAATCAGTTCAAAAGAATGATTTGTTCGCAAACCAAATGGACCGTTAGCCTCAGGCTCTGGATTACAGGTAATAATGTTCAGTTTCTTGCACAGATGGATCGTTTCACTTCATAAGATCTCTATATATCGTCAGGAGCCACGGGTATTCATTTCGTCTTGCCTTTATGTGCTTTTTTGACTCTCAAAGTGACTGTAGTTTCATTTCTGGGTGAACGATCCCTTTAACATTGTACAGAACCTGACAGGACCTCTTCAAACTAGTCTTAATAGCTCATGACTGTGTCCAAAAGCAAACCCACATTTTGACTTATGCACGCACTGAATAAAACAGCTTATGGCACCATTTCGTTTTAAAAAAACATCCTTTGGCCAGTGTTAATAAGCAATCGAGCTGCCAAAAGTAATGTTGAAGTAAGTGGACTGGCGGTATGGTAGATAACGAGCACCAAGGGGTTTGCATGTGTTTCTGTTTGGAGCTAAAGCAAAACGTGGTCAGGGATTAAACGCTCATAGTGTTTGTATATCAATCCTTCCAGGGCTGTGACACATTCAGAAAACAAATGACAGCATTTATAACGCGTTTAAGCGAAAGTCAACTTCCAAAAACACCAAAAGAAAATGTGTAGCCTAGGGCTGGACCAAAAAAACATCTAATACTTACAATAATATATTCATGATGGATATGCAACACAGTGTAATTTGTCATGTAATTTGTGAATATGAGAGCATTAAGGTTTTAGAGTTTGATTAAATTCAGTGAATCAGTTCAAACTGGCCAATTCAATTAAACAATTCTCTTTTGTCCTATCAGTCGAAAATCTGCATAGAAGTTTCCAAGAATTAAAATGACAAAAACTAAGCATAAACATTATACAAATAAATAAGTAATTCTATATGTATTATTGTATTTTTATCATGTTAATGACTTTTGTCCCATCTCTCAAAAAATTAGATATATAATATAAATGATAAAATTAAATAAAAAAATGTATTATTATTATGATGGTTATTGTTAATGACTTTTGTCCCCATCACTCAAAAATATTTTTCCAAGTTAAAAAATGGCAAGCAATAAGGAAAAAAGTGTAAAACATAATAAAATAGTGACAAATATTATACAAGTATATATTATATATATACTATTATGTTTATTGTATAGACCATATTTAAATATTATGCTATTTAAAAGTAAATATATGCACCATCATTTATGTTCATTCGAAATTCTAAGATACTCAAAAATTGGTGAAAATAAGCTAAATATTTAGTTAGTGTTTTATTTACAGTAGAAAAAAATGGCAATATATAAATAGGACTAATCAGATATATATATATATTATATATATTTTTATAATCAATATATACATATAATATATAGATAATATATATTTAGATATTATATACATATAGAGGGCTAGCATTTATTAGCAAAATTTATGAATGACACCAAATATACTTCCTTGTTTTTGTTTAGTGAAGTTATTGTTGAGCATCTGCTTGAATTCTCTCATTCTGACATCTCCATTTTACTCTAATCACTGAATGCAAGTTGAGAGACATGACTCACACGAGCTAAACAGTTGTTGTTTCTGATCACGCGTAAAGGCTTCTCAAAATGACAGCCTGAAATTGAGAACACAAAGATCATTTTAAGGCTTGTTGGCTGGTCGGGGCTTGCAGCTGTCACACACACACACACACACAGCTCTGTACGTTTCGTGAATATCTTCCAGGCTTGTCCTGCAACAAAGAACTGTGATTCTTTAAACACCGGGACAAATTTATCAATGTTTCTGTTTGACGTTGATCAAACATCTTCCTGAAAAGGAACTGAACTAGTTTACTGAAGCATCTGTTGACTTATGCAGGCATGACAAGACAAGTTTCCACCGTTAAGCACTGTTTCTGTCCTAAGTGAAAGTGAATCACTTCAACATCAGAATGCATTTGATGTTTAATTAACAGCTGAGAGGCACAAAAACTAAAATGGCAGACAAAATGTCGATTGCACATCCAAAATCGCACTCGATTTTGGCTTTAGCGTGTTGCACCTGGTTAGAACAGGGTGGGAAATGCAGGAGACAAGTTCTGGTCAGGTAAATGAAGCGTGTCGGGAAGGGTTAAACATGTGACATGACCCCAGATGGCTACATGTCAGCTCCCTCTTTTTCAGCCAACAAAAGCTATTCATCATTCCTCGGTTGAAAGATCGGCCGCCATCCGTCTCAGCCGCATCATTCCTGAATCTTTAGGTAGACAGCGAATCGATTCACTGGTTTTAAATTCGATTCAGGAACTATTTTTAAATTCAAAATGACTCAATCCATTTTGATTCACAATGAGATTCAATTTCGATTCATGATTCAATTCTGTATTTGAAGTGCATTCACAGGATTATGTAAATGCTTCTCCTAATGTGTCTTAGCTAAAGAAAAAGACAAAGGCAAACTACTTGAGATGTTTATTAGGAGGGCACAGCATATCAGCAACCATATTGGTTACGGCCAATTTAACAGCAAAAGATAATGATAAACACAGATCTCAAAATAATAGGGGCGCAACAGTTGACTTGTTTTCTCAATGCATCGATTACAAATCCTGCCGATGGACATGCAGCATCTTGAAGCATTGATATTTGAATCATAAATCTTTTGTTCTGGTCCATAATTAATTTTAAATGTTAAAAATGGAATTAATCAAAATTTGGTAAAGTATTGTTCAATATTTTCAAATATATAAATATAAAAACTATGAATATTAATTGCGGATTGTTTTGTTTTTTTATTTGCATATGAGCCATCTTAATAGGTTTGTCTTTTTCTTGCCTAAGACACATTACAATATCCTATAAATGCACTTAAAAAAAAAGTCAGACTTGAATCATTAACCGAAACCGAATCGAACCTCCCTGTGAGTCAGATCAGATTGTTCCAAATTTGAAAATAGTAGTTTCTGAATCGCACTGAAAGCCTATGAATCATAATCAAATCGATTTGATTCGCTGTCCACCCAAAGATTCAAACCACAACAAATAATTATTATTAATTGGTCTGTATGATATAATGTGTCTAGTGTCTATCACTAGTAGGGCTGTCAATTTTTTTTTTAAATTTAGAATATTCGTCGAATTAAAAAAAAAAAGAATCCACATTTTAGGTCTGCTGCAGCCGTCAGGGAGCCTTATCAGTGGCGCACGAAATGAGACGACAATGTAAGTGTCATAGCATTTGAATGCTTTTGTTAGCCTATCCAGTTGAACCCACTAGATGCAGCGCTGCTACGTTGTTCATTCATATATTGCGGAAAACGAGAGCATCAGTGTGGAGAAGACGTTGTTTACGTCAAAACTGAAACCAAGCCGTTCACACAGAACACATATTTATCACATTTTCTAGAGGGACATTTATCAGCATTGCACTCGCGTATCGCACAATAAAGCCGCATGTTTAGAAAGTCATGTAAAATTAATGCAAGTTCAACTTTTAAAAAACATTCCCCCATCCCACTGTATCTCATGTTTTTAAATGAAGAAAGTAGCCTACTCTTTGTGATTGGTTTTCGGTCCTTTGTATTAAACTATACATACATGCATGGTGCTGGGTTTTTTTTTGTAATTGTTTAAGCAACTTTATTAATTATATATGGTTTATAAACATTATGCACTTTTTTTTCAAAGATAGTCGTGTTATTTTATTACGCTTTGAAGAAACGTGCATAATATTTTGCTTGATGCGCCCTCTTGTGGCCTCAGGAGAGAAGCCAAAAGCTTTTTTCCCCCTAAATGAAATTATGCCTTTTAAATTAGAATATAATTCGAATTTTGATAATATTTAAGTGGAAAATTCTAATTTATTTTTCAGTCATTTTGACAGCCCTAATCACTATTGCTCCCACTCATGAACGCATAGCTACAAATCTGTTTCAGAGAGCCAGAGCGTTTCCAACCTGAGGATAAATGATGCTGCAAACCTCCACTGATCTTTCTCATGTGCTTCCAGATGACGGTGAAGAAAAGTCAAACATCATGACAGCACAATGGGCTGCTCAACCACCCGCTGCTCGAAGAGGAACGCAGCAGATTCACCAAACCTCACAGACACGATATTTCAGACCAGGGGAGTTCAAAAGGCTGATGGGGAATCATGGAGGGGATTGTCTGCGTCACTGTCAATTATCGTCAACTTATTCCAGCAGAAACAGATCAAACAGATACTCGATATGATCCTGTCTGCATAAAAGATGCTGATTTACAGAGCAGAGGAACTCGTATGGTTTGACTTTATCTAAAGTAACCTGCCTCATCAGTAAAAGTCCAGACCAATACAGCTGTCGGACATGTTTTTCTTCCAATATTTACATTTCAATGTATGAAAACAAATTTTGATAGTTTTAGTTAACAATAATAACATACAAGAACGAAAACCTGGTCAAACCAAAATTTTGTGTAAGATAAAAATTTTTTATTAGCTTGGACGGGATTTTTATTTCAGTTTTAGGTATTTTAGTACTTATTTTTTAGTTGGCAAGGTAATATTTGAAGAGTTAATCTGCAAAAACAGATAACGGGTTATTTTGATTAGGTCAAAAATACAGCTAACCAACAATAAAACACAATAAAAACATGATAACATAATAGTGTTATCCGTTTTTGCAAATAAACTCTTCATTTCTAATTGTAATTTTTCAATTAGAAAATAATTATTGTAAACATTCATGCAAGGGTGCATTAAATCGATCAAAAGTGACAGTAATGACATTTATAATGCTACAAAATTCGATTCAAATAAATGCTGTTCTTTTGAACTTTTCTATATCAAAGAATCCGGGGAAAAACGGTTCCACATGTCGGCAGTAGAACTGCTTTCAGCATTGAAATTAGAAGAAAAGTTTCTTGAGCAGCAAATCAGCAGACAGAATGATTTCTGAAGATCATGTGACAATGAAAACTGGAGTAATAATGCTGAAAATACAGGCTGCGCATCACAGAAATACATTACAGTTTAACAGATATTCAATAGAAAACAGCCATTTAAATTGTAATAATCTTTCTCAATATTACCATATTTTGACTTGATAAAGAAAGCCTTGAGAGAATGAGACTTTTTGTAAACAAAATTTTCCAACCCCAAATTTTGAACCGAGTATTCAGTAAATAACAAAATCCGTAAAATTTCAATTTTAGGTGAGTAAATGGTTACATCATTTTTATATAAATATTGATGGAGTGCTTCTTAGTCTTCATTATTTTTGCAAAGGAATATAGAGAGGAAATAGCTTGAACTGTAGCAATGACATATTTTGTCATTATGAGTGTAGCCGTAGAAACAAATAATTGTCTGAGAGCATGAACACCAACAAACAATACTTAGTCAAACCAAAAATTATTTAGAGACTAGATATAATTTTTTATATTTTTTTACTTGTGGGTGCAGGATGCTATAGTTCATTTATGCAAGTGAGGATAGCGAAATAAAGTCAACTGTGACATATTATACTTAAAAATTCTTCATACAGTGAACTACCAGCAAACTGATCAAATTTGGGACCAAAAACTATTGAGCTAATCATGTTTTGCTTAAGTGTTTTGCTTTACTTTTTCACACCACAGACTGAACAAAATGAAGCATTGCTTGGTTACTGGTTGACCTAAATTGGTATTATCTAATTGTGTACTTAAATTTAGCAGCTGACAGCTATTCAACAGAATTAATTACATACCTTTCTATAAAAGTTATCTGGCATTATCAAGATGAATCTGTTCTGACACAGTTTAACTCTGAGTTCGTGTCATTTTATTAACATTTTCTAAACTATAACAAATAAACTGTGATAACGTGAGAAATGTTGAAGGTGTCTGAATAAATTTTGGTTTGACTGTAATCTAGTTTTTATGCAACAACACGCAGTGGACTCTCACCTCAGTGTGGCCATGTTGGGCTGGTTCTGGAGATGCTCAGGCCAGTGATGCTGCATGCAGAAACAGCGCACGCCTTGAACGCAGCACGAGCCCATGTGAAGCGCTGCGGACGACACGGCGCTCTGGAAGAAAGCGCAATCCTGCTGGTTCCTGTTGCAGCAGACGGGCTGCCGAGGAGAGCAGTAAATGCAGCAGGCTGGTGGCAGAGCATTGGGCAGCAGCACAGCCAGCCTCTGAGAGTCTGAGACATGTGACGAGGAAGAGGAGCCTGGCGAAGACGGACACATAGCTCCATTGGGTTTGAGTCCGCCGTTCTGACCTGGGTGCGTCGGTGTGAACACCGAAACTCTCTGCTCGTCCTCCAGGTCTTCAATGGCGTTTGCGGAAGTTGAGGATTCGCCATTGCTTTTGGTGAAGCCCTCGCTCAGGGCCATGATCCTTCCTGGATCAGTTGATCAGGACCTTAATCTGCAAATAAACACAGTCATGGTCACTCATGCACAGAGATCCAACTCAAGCTATTTCCCCATCACAGTTAAATGTACCAATAACTAGCTAACCCTTGAGATAAAAATGATGTGTGGAAACTAATGGCGCTTTTCCACATCATGGTACGGTTCACTTTTGGGGGGTTTTCCACTGGGTACAGTACCTGGTACTTTTTTTAGTACCACCTCGGTTGAGGTTCCAAGTGAACCGTACCGTTACCAAAACGTGAAGTGTAAACTCTGCTGATCACGGATTGGCCGGAGAGAATCGTCACTACCTGCGTCACTGAACTTGCGACACGAGACACAACAGAACCGTTAGATTTATCAGCACAGCCAGCGAAGGATCGAACGCAACTGTTTTGAATGAGCGCACCTTTTTTAACAACCAAAAAAATGACTGTTTCATTGTCTGTTGAGGAAGTACAGACGTTCCTCTCGTTGATAGCAGAGGAGCGGATCCAGCGAGAGCTTGATGGGGCGATGCGGAATGAAAAAGTTTTTCAGGAGTCGCGGCAGTAGAGGCAGCGCAACCATAACGACATGTGAATAATCCCGCCCACTCTAAAGCGGTACTGAACTGCAGTGGAAACGCAAACCGAGCCAAGCCGTGCCGTACTGAGCCGAGCCGAGTCGTACCACGCAGTGGAAAAGCGCCATATTGCTGCCCTCCTCGACTAAAGATTTTCTGGTCGACTAGTTAATTTGAAGCATTAGTCGACCAATCGCACGCTTATTAATAAACCAATTAAATTATAATAATGAGCCTTTAATTGCCTACATTGCCTAATAAGCGCTCAAGCGCACGCATAAAGCTTACCACAGCACACCGGCAGAAGTAATGTTTATGAATGTCAGGGAAAAACAGTAAGGAGGCTGCATTAACATTTTAAGAATGTATTGATACACTAGTGCTTTCTTTGATTTCGGTTTAAGAGATGAAGTCAGCGACACTGACTCTTCATTTCCGCAGTAGTGGACGTGCCTGTATGCATCTTTCATACAGGTTACATAATCTGAGAATATTTGTTTTCCATTTGAATTGGCTTATTTGAAAGTAGACATTTCGCTCTTTATAGATATACTTTTCATGTCTGTAAGGCAAGTATACACAGAGTTTTGGAGCTTCACGCTCAAGTTCACAGAGACCGAGACGGCAGAAAGCGCATCCTGTTTGCTTACATTAATTTACAAAAGCTCAATGTTTTGTTGTTATTGTGAGTGCAGACAAATAAATGTAGAGTCTTTACAGATTTTAGAGATGTATTACTCTTATCTGTATGAGCAAAAAAGAGGGAGTATTTTAAGAGCAAATGAGCGCACCGGCACCTAAATCTGTCCTGCAGTGAGCGCTACTGTATAGCTTGCACACTCCGCATTAGACATTAGATTGAGCGGCCATGTAAAGTTGCTGCTACTTACATATTTCCGATGGCAAGCCATATTTTAGGTCAATGAATGATAGGCGAGCGTTTGGATGTCCTGCCCGATGTACTGTATCGCCACTTGCTGTGGATTTTTTTTTTTCTGCGACTAGGCAACAAATAGAATTTTGTTCGACCAAGCCTCTTCTGGTCGACTAACGGTTAGTCAACTATTAGGGGGCAGCCCTAGTGGAAACCAGTGTTATTTTGTTCATATTTCACGCATCTTTGCGTCTAAAAATGTGAGACACAGAATGCCTTCTCCGGTATGTCGCTGTCAAATGAAACTGTTGCCATTCCAACTTGCTACTGTAAACAAAAGCATGCAATGCTTGCCCCGCCTCCAGGGTCTTCTGATTGGACCACTCTTTTGGAACAGACATAGATGGGCGGCGCTGTGTGTAAATAAACGGCACCTTATAGATTTTATTAATATTTTGGATCAGTTTCTTTTTTTGGTTTTCATTTTAATTTTAGTGACAGTTTTAATAATTTTGCCATGGTTTTTCCATTTTTATTTTTTTATTTTATTACAGTTAGTTATTTTAGTAACAAGTTGAAGTAAATGAAAAAGAAAAAATGTTGACCCGACAATTAGTAGGGCTGGGACAATAAATCAATGCATCGCAATTCGTGGATCGATTCTGAGATTTTCGGAATGCATCGTGATTCTCTCTCGAATCGATTCTGAGCTTAGTTTTTAACAGCAGATGGCGGTCTAGACTAGTTTTTAACTGCACACTCAAATGCTCATGAAGAAGAGCGGCGAGTAATGTAAGTGGAAAGTACTGCAAATAGGCTTTTATGCTTTTATTATGCGAGATTAATGTAAACACAGCCCACTCTCAACCTTTTCGAACTTTATGAATGATTACTTTAGGTTAAAATGGTGCGTGTGTAAGGAACTGGAAGCAAGCAGAATACAGCTATTTCTAAAGCACGCAGTGCCATCTGCTGTTAAAAACTAAGCTCAGAATCGATTCAAGAGAGAATCGCGATGCCTTCGGAAAATCTCAGAATCGATGCAGAATCATTTCTCGATTCATGATGCATCGATTTATTGTCCCAGCCCTAAGAATTAGCTGAAATAAAATAATATTTTAATATTTTATTTCGGTTAAAGTTTCTTTCGTTAATTCAGTAACAGAATTTTTTATGGTTTAAGATTTAGTTGATGAAAATAACTAGTGGAAATATAAGAACTGTAACAATTCAGGTTTTGATTCCAATTTTTTAAAAAAAGATTCCGTCATTAACTCATCAACATTCCAGATTGAATCATTTTAATTCAAATCTTCATCTTTTTGACAACCTTGATTCTGAAAGCATTTTTCTAATTTATTTTCTCCATTGATTTTTTTTTTAAGCCATGAACCATCCTGACAAACTCAAAGAAGAACCACAACTTGACAATTTGATTTAAAGCAAAAAAGTAATAGGAAATCAGAAATTAACATCATAATGAAAACACTAAATAATTATAGTAATATGTTAATATATTTTACACTTTTTTTAAGTGAGTGAGTGAAGTGACATGACATGTGGCCAAGTATAGTGACCCAGCAGGTGGGGGTTCGGTGCCTTGCTCAAGGGCACTTCAGTCGTGGTAGTGAAGGGGGAGAGCGCGCTGTACATTCATTCCCCCCACCTACAATTCTTGCCGGTACTGAGACTCGAACCTGCAACCTTTGGTTTACGAGTCCGACTATCTAACCATTAGGCCACGACTTCCCCAGAGGTCATATGATGCAATTTAAAATTTTCCTTTCTCTTTGGAGTGTTACAAGCTCTTGGTGCATAAAGAAGATCTGTAAAGTTGCAAAGACTAAAGTCTCAAATCCAAAGAGATATTCTTTATAAAAGTTAAGAGACAGCCACACCTACCTAAAACGGTTCGTTCTAACACGCCCCCACATGTCTACATCACTATGTGGGATGATTTGCATAACGCCGCCCAAATGTTCACGAAAAGAAAGAAGTAACTTTTATTCTCGCTGTAGTATTATTGACGCTGCAGCCATGTCGTGAAGACGCTGTGCTTCGTTGTGAAAGCGAAACTACTTTGTTGGACTTCCAAAAGAGGACACGACTACAAAACAGTGGTATTTACAACACTGTTCTAGAACAGTACAACCCAAATATTCAAATTTGTGCAGCACATTTTATGGAGGACTGTTTACTGATCCTGGTAGAGTACACTACAATGCCGGCTGTTCTGACTCACAGACTGTAAGTACGTTTTTTTATATTTAAAGAATTTGCCACTGACGAATCAAACGCGAAAATAATGTTAATGGGAATGTGGAAAATAATGTGTTTTTTTAACCTTAAACCGCATAAACACATTTCATTACACCAAATACACAAAATAATGTTCTTTTTAGCAACATCATATGACCCCTTTAAAGGACAAAACTAAATAAATCACACTGAGATGTGGCTCCTCCAGGAGCATTTATTAAATGTTTGTATGTTACTGGTTACTGCTATAAATAATTTTCTCTATGGAGAAAATAAACGGGATTCTTAGTTTCAGGACAAGTTCAAGAACTGCTATTGTAACTGAACCTCAGGGAAATCATTTGGCTGCAGTATTTAAAAAAAAAAAAACACTTCAGACTGAGAACCGGTTCTCGATTACCAAGCCTACAGTGTAATTTCAGGAAGAATGGCTTTACGAACAAAGCGAATTTCAAAGGCGCTGTCTGATTGAAAAGAACAGGTTCAAACACATTGGGCAGACAGCAGAGGAGTCGATGTTTCATGGTATGCTTGAATTTCAGCCCCTATGGCCAGGAAATTGTTGCAGAGGAATGACATGAGCCGCCTCTGCGATATTAAATGTTTCATTGGATGTTTTAAAGCGCACACCATGCATATCACTGTAAAATAAGATCCAACCGTATTACTCAGGTAAAACGCACGCTTGTGATACTGGAAGTTTGCCCAGAAACACACACTGATGCCATGGTCAGCTCTTTGTGTCAAGTAAATCACCCACGTTCTTACGTGACAGTGGAGACCTGCATGACTCCGATGGAAACCGAAGATCGCATCCAACCGCAGACCAAAAAACGAGCTTCCAAAATAAGTGCCCGGGATCATGAAAGACCTTATTTGATACAGAGGTGAGCAGGTTTCCCCTCTGACTGTCCTGTAAACACAGCGTCCAAAATACCTTCTTGCACCAACAAATCCGGTTGTGTTCGCAGCTGAACCCCATCCATTTAAAAAGCAGGCAGATAGAGAGAGCTTTCTAAAAGGAGAAACCCAAGGGAGGGAAAACATGTTCAGCGCTATGAATGCTCGGTGTAATGTTGGACGCCTCGTGCATCCGTTCTGAACGCTGTGCACTGGAGGAAGATCATAAGAAGTTTAAACAATTATAAATAAATAACATCTTGATGGGGGAGATGAAAATGAAAGCATTGAAAATGGCAATGTTATTTCTCAAAACGTTTTCTAAAATACAGTGTCTCAACGTATTGGATACCGTCGTCAAATAGCAAGGACGCGCTCTAAATATCAAATGAAACGGAGGGTGCCAGTCTTGCATGCCTTAAATGAATTCAGCGTGTGACAGTATTAACTTGCCGGTTGTTTTTGGTGGATGTATGAAGTCGGTTCTCCACAAGTTCACACAAGTGTCCTAGCAGAGGAACCACAGGTGCAATTCATCATTTTAACTATTAACATTTTCACAACCATGTTTCACATGTTTGGCTTCTTTTTCCACACGAGATAGTGTTATTTTTCATTTCAAACGTATACAATGTCAGAGTTTTGCTGAAAGTGGGCTTGTGCAGTTCTTAAAAATCATTTTGTTGATATTGTTATTCATGCAATAAATACGGCACGGAGTCATAATAGCATATTTCAAACTAAACATATTCCTTTAACTTTCACTATGACAGGTGTGTCGTGACAGATAGGGCCTACTTATTATATTATTTTCTATATATCTATATATTATATTATATATATATATATTGAATTTTTTATGTTTTATTTTTCTTTTATATGAATAGGAAAAGTTATATCACCAACAAAAGCCAGCGTATTATCCATGTTGCGCTTTTACCATAATTATAAGACCCCCCCCCAGGACAAGGCGAGCAACCTCAAAAAATAATAAATAACAAAAATATTCTATAATTAAAACTAAATGCCTGTGATTCATGCAAAATCCCAATAGAACAACTAAAAGAAAAAATACAGTATTACTATTACTAGTGTTTAGATAGATAGATAGATAGATAGTGATAAGGAAGAATAGAAGATATTCCTTGATCGTAGATAGATAGATAGATAGATAGAGAATACACACCACAATCGTGTTCGTGTCGATGTAAATCATAAACAAAAGACAAAATCGTGTCGATGTAAATCATAAACAAAAGACAAACTTACAGAGTTTAGGACAGATCCCAGGTTGCCATTCCTTACAGACTCATTACATGAGCACAAGACACAAAACACAAAACTGATTTAAACGAGGATTTTGGTGAGTCAGTGTCAGCTGTAATCATATATTATGTTCAGATGTCTTCATCAGTCGCATTATCATTTCAGTCTAACCAACAGTCTCTGCAAACCGCCTTATGTAACGTTACTTCTCCTGGACTCGACAAGCTTTTGCTCCACAAACATCCAAACAAACAGCGTCCGAAACTCCGTAAACAAACTTAAAGTCTGTTTAAGAGTGCCGCTCCGTAACCGGAGACAGAATAACATTCCTCGATCACAATAAAACTCTGTAATCCTTTCGAAAGGAGCGAGTTATGTCGCGCATTTGTTGAGCACAACGGAGCGCATGCAAACACTCCATCTACTAGACGCAGCAAACACTACAGCGCTTCCCTAAACCGAGCTTCACCGCAAGCGACGGGATCCCTGACGTCAGCGGTCCGTCGGCCAATCAGAGAGCTCACATTATAATACAAGGCGCTGCATTTAATTAAAGGGGTCATATGATGCGATTTCAAGTTTGGTCTTTCTTCTGTGGATGTTCGTTTCAAGGTGAAGTGTGCATAGAGTAAGATCCCCTGAAGTTGCAAAGACTAATAGTCAGTTCACAAACGCCAACGAGATTTTCTTTATCAAAGTTAAGCCTCTGCCACGCCCCCCTAAATCGGCTCGTTCTAACATGCCCCTACATATCTACCTCACTATGTGGAAATTTTTGCATAATGCCGCCCAAATGTGCACTTAAAGAAAGAAGGCGTGGTTTCAGTAATTGCAGTTAGTGTTGAAGCAGCCATGTCTGGGAGACGCTAGGTTTTGTTTCTAGGCGAAAGCAAAAGCACTCTATTTGGCCTTCCGGAAGTAGATGCATTAGGAATCTTTAAGATCACTTACAAAAGAACAGCACACCATGCCTTAGGCCGAGACCGCTTGTGAACCGTCAGGAGAAGGAGGTCCATTCGACTTTTGCATATGACAATGGGCGAGTTTCTGAATCAGCTTACTTGTTTTGTTATTAGTTTAAGTATTGTGCTATGACCTGCTAAAATGGGGTTTTGCGCCGCATTGTGTGCTGTGCGGGTTGTATGTGTGAGACGAGATGAGCGAGAGCGAGAGAGCAGGAGCGGATGGAGAGCGAGAGAGAGAAGCAGAGATAGGAGCGCGAGAGAGAAGAGAAGATCCAGTGGAGTCAGCTGTCTTTTTGTAACATATTTGGTAAAGCTATTTGTGTAACATATGTCTGTTACAAAAATACACAAATAATGATCTTAAAAAAGCATTCTATGACCCTTTAATTACCAGAGGGTCGGCAGGCACGCAGCAGAGATGAAGCGTTTTGAACGTTAAATCATACGACGCAAGAATCATAGCCCAGATCTGCTTATCGTCTCACATTCAACATTACGTAGGTTTTAATTCAGCGTTTTTTTCAACCCAGTGTATGAGGATTACACTGATAGCAAGTCACATTGCAGCTATAAAATGATTTCATTTAAGCCTACATCATTGGCTTTAGTTCCAGACCTAACTGGAAAAAAAGCAGAGGTTCTTCGGCAAAAGGGTACAATTGTAGGTTAGGAGTTTGTGATTATACTGAGTGTATTTCTGGAGTTCGTTTTATTGCATTCTGTAATAAATAACGGCTTTACGTAAGTTAAAAGGATGTTTCACCAAGGAGTTAATGATCACAAAAGACAAACGCCTATGATTCATTTTTACATTTTAATTTTTTACATTACATGAACTAATTTAATATAAATTATTTAATATCCTAAAATTTTAGGATGGGTGAAAGATGGAGGAACAAAAGGACAGAGTGATTGTAGATGTAACAGAAGAGGATGGGCATATGGGTGGATGGAACGAACGTGGATGGATATGGATGGATGGACAACGAAAGACAGATATGACATGTTGATATGGGAAAAAATGGATGGAGGGATGGAGGATGGAACAAAAAACTAGTTGGATGGGAAGCGATGGAACAAAAACTGGGTCCTGGTATGCGATGGATGATGGAAATGGAACAAAAAATGGGATGGCGATGGAGACAAAAGACAGATGGATGGAATGGATGGAATGCCGATGGAACAAAAAATTGGATGGATCGCATGGATACAAAATATGATGGATGGAACAACGGACCGAATGGACGGAGTACACAAAAGATGAATGAATGGATGGAAGTCACACAAAAGACAGATGAATGGATGTGGAACAACGATGGCTGGTTGGATGGATGGAGGAAGGGGAATGAAAGACAAATGGATGGATGGAAAGAAAGACTGATGGATGGAACGAAAGATGGATGGATGGACGAACGAAAGATGGATGGATGGAATGCAAGATGAGATGGATGGATGGATGGAACAAAAGCCAGATGGCGGATGGCAACAAAAATGGATGGTGTGGACAACAAAAATGGATATGTAGGGTGGCTGGAACAAAGGAACAGAGATTGGTATGGATGAACAAAGGCCAGAGGGATGGATGGAACAAAAAAGCAGGGATGGATGGCATTGGATGCCATTAAAGAAGACGGGGTGGATGACACGGAAAGACGATGGATGGCTGGAAAAGAAAGGCTTGATGGATGGAGCAAAAGAGGATGGAGGGAAGTAACAAAAGATGGATGATGATGGAGGGAAGTAGTAAAAAAAGACAGATGATAGGGGAACAAACGATGGCTGGTTGGTGATGGTGTGCAGATGGAGGGAAATGGCTGGAATGAGGTGTGGCGGATGGATGGCGGCATGAAAGACAGTAGACAGATGGTGGATGGAAGAGAATTGACCGATTAATAGATAGATTGATATATAGACAGATGGAATGATGGATGGATGGAATGAAAGACAAATGGATGGATGGATGGATGGAAAGACTGATATACAGACAGACAGACCCATCCCAACTCCACATGTTCATGCTCAGCCTGCAGCACTATGAGGGATCTGAGTAAAGATGGCCCGTCGGACATACCACCCCACGGCAGCTGGAACTTCACAAAGGGAGAGGCCGTTCAGAGAGAGAGAGAGACGCTGTAGTAGAAGGTTGTTTGAGAGGAGAGAGAGAGAGGGCACTGGAAGTGGATGAAGCCGTAATCAAAACGCTCCGGGCGAACCCTCTATCGATCGCCAGCACTTCATCAAAGCTGACAAGGTCAGCCAACAACACAGCGGGAGAGAAGAAAAAAAAAGAAGGGAAGAGAAAAGAAAAGAAAAAGAACATCACAGAAGGATGAGTGTCACAGAGGAAGATGGGGTAATGATGTTGTCTGAGCCCTGGATAGTACCTTTCTACTCCAAAATGCCATAGGGTAACAGTTTCTAATCAATTTATATTGCCAGTTAGCTAATGCTACCTACTAAGTGAACATGCAAATGTGTTGTTAAATTATCGATTTACATTTCATGTAAATATTTTGTCTAAGTGGTCCGACTGACAAAGAAAGTTTGTGAATCTCTGCTCTCCCTAATATGCAACCCTCAACGAGAACTTGAGCCCAGAATCGCCCGGGTTTCTTCCGTGTCTTTTTTCTAAAACTCTAGGGGACCAAATCTCTCCGACGCCTCTCTGAGTCCCACATGTGTTTTACTGCGCTGGTGACAGATCAATACAAGCGAAACAAATTATAGAGCGGATCAAAGAGAAACAGTTGGGAACTCTTAAGAACTCAAGTAAATGTTTAGACATCTAATAAGAAAAGTATATTGACAGTAGCGTTTAATTTAGTCAAAGCTTTCGAATTAATCGTTGTTGTTTATCAAACATTAGCGCATGCAGCCTCAGATGTAAGCTATGCATGCGGCAAGTGCATTCATATGCATATGCAGTACATTCAGCTTTTTATTCTATGCTACAAAAATGTTGATCCATAAAAGTAGGGAGGGATGGGATGTTTGGCTGGAAATGAAATATGGAAGTGTGTTCCTGATTTACATTCCTCATACAAGTGTTGCCTAACGGTTCTCAGGTGCGAGCGAGAGCACAAACCCTGTTCTGTATGTGACAAACGATCATTTAGTTTGCATTTTGTGCAGGTAGGTTTGTTCTATATGACTGGCTTGTCGTTTGATCTAAAGCCTGATTGGTTGGGAACAATTGGTGGGAAATGTTGGATGTAGTCGAGTTTGTTTCTTCATCAGATTTGGAGAAATGTAGCATTGCATCACTTGCTCAGCAATGGATGCTCTGCAGTGAATGGGTGCCGTCAGAATGAGAGTCCAAACAGCTGATAAAAACAGCACAATAATCTACAAGTAATCCACACCATTCCAGTCCACCAGTTAATGTCTTGTTTTGCAAATAGCTGCTTGTTTTGAGGAAAACAAAAAGGAAATCCAATCAAGTTCATTTTAAAAGAAAAAGTCAGGATACTGAAAAAGTCATCTGGTCTGAATCGGAGAGAAATCTGCACAGATCAAGCACCATTTACAAGCCAAAACAGCTCTAAACAAATATGTGGGTGGATTTTAATGTGAGAGAACAACAGGAGATGGACTTTTTCCATCGGAGGGAAGCGTATATTGATTATTGGAACACAGATTGGGCTGAAGACTAGATTTGAAGTGAAAACATCTTGATGTATTTGTTTCTTACAAACACGCAACTTTTGTCTTCTCCAGATGTTAACTGATGGACAGGAGTGCTGTGGATTATTGTGATGTTTTATCAGCTGTTGGACTCTCATTCTGACGGCACCCATTCACTGCAGAGCATCCATTGCTGAGGAAGTGACGTGATGCTACATTTCTTCAAATCTGATGAAAAAACAAACTCATCCTAATCTTGGATGACCTGAGGGTGAGTACATTTTCAGCCAATTTAAATTTTTGGATGAGCTATTCCTGTACGTCAATGAAACATTTCATTGTAAGTTAGGTATAGTGAAAAAAAGGTTCTACAAACTTTTGAGAAGTCCTTCTGTTCCCGATCCTTCCAATACATCTGTGTGCCTACAAAAAAGTTATGTATAGACAGCAAGAGCGGGTAGACAGGACAAGATGAGTCACGTAGTGACTGTATGGTATTTCAGCGTTTGTTCGGCTCATCTTTGAGGATCGGCCCAAAACTCTCGCGACCGGCCATCCCAGAGCCAATCTGAGTCTGGCCGCGGCTCCTCAGCAAACAAGCAAGCGGCTCTGGGAAATTCCTCCGGCGGCGAGGGGGTGGAGAGGGGGACAGAGCGGGCGTAGCGGGATCGGAAGTTCTGTCATACGCAGTTTATGGACTCTCCACCCCTTTTTGGAGATGTGGATGTCAAATTTCTCTAGGGGGCTCAGTTCCAACGCGAGGGGAGGTTCAGGGGCGAGAATTCTGAACATGTCTGTGTCTCAAGGGTGACACAAAATGAAAAACAACCAGCAGTCTTGCGGACATTATAGCAGGAAAAGCAAAAAAAAGTTATTTTAGGGATGCAGACTAAACATAGGCTTGAGTTTGCTGAAAACTACATGCACCTCAATATGCTATTCATGACCAAAATAATTAGTTGACTCTCTAAAGCCATTGTTATGAGTGACATAAGTGCGGGTTTCTTTCATACAATATTATGGAGTTTTGTATTGTTAAGTCTCTTCGTTCACCTGAGGAGACCTGCATTAATTTGACCAAAAATACAGTACAATTGCAAAATATTATGTATATATTATTCTATGTGAATATATTGTAAAATGTCATTTATTCCTCTGATCAATGCTGAATTTTCTGCATCATTACTCCAGTCATTCAGTGTAACATGATCTTTCAAGAAATCATTCTTTTGTAATATGTGATTTGCTGCTCAAGAAAGCATTCTGATTCTCTCATGGGTGAAAAACTAGTGGCTGCCCACAAATATTTTGTTGTGGAAACCTGTGATACATTTTATTTGTCAGGATCCTTTATGATTAAGAACAGTTCAAAAAAGAAACAGCATTTATTTGAAAAGAAATCTTTTGTAACATTATGACCAATGCGCCACTTTTGATCACATTACATGTCGCTTGATACATAAAAGTATGCATTTATGTTCCACCTAAAAAAAATCTTACGGACTCAAATATATCAAACTACCTTGTAAAACCTGAATAAAAATACGGTTGATTCGAGAACTTTTTGCATGATAAATCTCCTATATTTCTCAGAGCTAGAAAGTAGTCCTAAAAGGGACAAACTCGCAACCAAGAAGCTACCAACAACCTTATACATCCAGCTTCCCGACAACTTACAGTCTTACAATTGTAAAAGCATTCCATGTAAGCACTGTTAGAAACCCTCACAAATCTGGCTGTAAACCCCAATATCAGACCCAGTTTGATTTGCAACGGGATTCCACAACAGCCGAATTACAATCAATAAATCGTTAACTGTTTGAAAATTTACACGATTAATCGATTTGGGCACAAGCCAACCACAAAAAAATTACGAGTACATTTGTGATAAATGACCTCAAAAACCGCAAAAATACCATAAGTGCATAAAAATTTCAGCCTGTGCCACGCGGTACACCGCAACACGGCAGCCTGTCTGCCGTCTCGTTCCGCTTTTCATGCCAACACAAAACAAAATCACTTCACCCTGCATGAGTCACTACAACGGCCCAGGAAAAAGCGGAGCGCAGTAGTGTGGGTGTGTGTGTGTGTGTGTTTTGGGTCTGATTTTAATGAACAGGCCCGTACTAACAGCACTCTGCTGGGGAAAGACTGCTGGCATCCTGCCTGTGCATGTTTCCAATGAGCGCTGTGAACCAACAGCTGCTGGCCACATTAAAAATGTGAAAATAACACAACAACATTAAACAATCTGTTCATATTGCATTAAAAATGTGTGCGTTTATGCATTATGTATTGGGAGTTTCATGCATTATATATTTATTCACCTCCAGATTAGCTAGTTGTACTGAAGCTTCTTCCATTTGAACCTATATTTTGGTGTCGGATCTCCAGCTTTATGCACAAACACACACATATGTGGTGCATTCAGAGCTGCACTATGACTCTGGATGCAAACCAGAAATGCTTTTCAACTTTTTTCAAAATGCAAGTGGTATAGAGCAATACCAGTAAATTTCCCCCCAGAGGGCCGTTTTCTGGCTTTTTCACTGTATCTGGCCACGTTTTGTGCCAAATATGACACTATAGGATTATGTTATCAATTATCTAAAGCCTACTGCATCATACTTGATATGCAAAGCCCTCTAAATGATCAACATGATCAAAACTTTGATGAAAAACTGTTGCGCTAACCCACGACGCTTCTTGTCATCTCGATAGGGTTTAAAAACTTTTTTGCCCGTAAAAAATCTTTTAAGTAAAATAAATTTCATCCATGTCCACCTCACGCTTGTGACTCATCTTATAAAGTAAACCCCGAAGCCATAAGCATGATAGAATAAAATTATGCAACTATAGAGTTACTTGATTATCCAGACATCCTTTTCAGAAAAATCATCTTCAGATAGGAGTATTGAATGTGATCATCTAGGAACATTTATTTGTTCATCTCTCAATCATCATTTGAATTGCATTGCATTATATGTTTTGATCATTTAATATCTGATATATTATTTATATCATTTTATGTGAGTATCTGCTATACTGTTATAAAAATCTAACTGGTTTACATTGCAAGCATCAGAATTGCATCACTTTTTGGCCAAATAAAACCAGCATCTGCACCAAATTGCATATTTTTGCTCAGTTCGAGTCTCTGAATAAAATTGAGCTGTTTTTCCTCCATATTCTCACTATTCCAGACTATATGAGCCATAAAAGCCTGATGTATCAAATATGATACTCAACAAAAACACATTAAAACTTTTTTTAATATTTTGTATAAAGGTTCAATAAAATGTTCCATTTCAAAAAAAATTCATTTTTCTGAGTATTATTTCAAATGTCAGGCTTTATAGGGTTAAATACCAGGAGCACGAAAACTAAAGACTAACATGCGATTTTTACATATTTGTTATCTTAGAAATGCTTCCAAGCATGCCGACAATGCAAAAGTACCAGTGGGCGTCTGGTTATTTATCTCCAGCTGGGCAGAAAATATAAACAGAACCGCAGCATACTGTCCATGCCTGTTTTAAACACGTTAAAAGTCTGTACAACGTCAACATGAGGTCAAAATCAACTCTATTAACGTTCCTGGTCTTATTTTGCACAATGAATCAGTGCACATTATGAAAATAAAATTAATTACACACGTTGACTTTATAGGAACAGCCTATCCTACAAAAAAATTTAATTTGCTGAAAATGTGCTCAACCTCAGGCCATCCAAGATATAGATGTAGATGAGTTTGTTTCTTCATCAGATCTGGAGAAATGTAGCATTTCATCACTTGCTCACTAATGGATGCTCTGCTGTGAATGGGTGCCGTCAGAATGAGAGTCCAAACAGCTGATAAAAACATCACAAATCGCACCAAGAGTAATCAACACCACTCCAGTCCAACAGCTTGTGAAGAGAAAAGCTGCGTGCTTGTAAAAAAAAAACTAATCCATCATTAAGGCATTTTTAATTTCAGACCGTCGCTTCTGGACAAAAGAGGAGTCCATAATCCATAATAACGCTTCCTCCAGTGGAAATAAATCCATCTCCTGTTGTTCTCTCACATCAAAATCCACCCATATTTGTTTAGAGCTGTTTTAGAGCTGGAGTGGTGTGGATTATTGTGATGTTTTTATCAGCATGTTTGTACTTCTAATCTGACGGCACCATCACTCAGAGCATCCATTGCTGAGCAAGTGACGCAATGCTACATTTCTCCAAATCTGATGAAGAAACAAACTCATCTACATCTTGGATGGCCTGAGAGTGAGGGACATTTTCAGCAAATTTTTACTTTTCTTAAAATTCCAACTAATTAACAGGGCAGTTTCCATTAGATTACAATGCTGTTAAACTAAAATGCAAACTTGACAATTGTCAAATGTGCGAAACAGTCATGTTTTTGTTGAGAAGTGCATCTGAAAACATCAGTGCATCAGGGTACCAGCAGACGGACCGAATGATGAATGTGTGCTTTGACAAATGTGTCCTATAAATACAAACATGTGTGTGCTCTTGTCCGCCACACTAACAAATGTTTCTAGGACTGTTAGGCAGAATGTGTGTCATTTTTTTTTATATTTAAAATGACACAAGTCTGTTTTCTGATGTGATTTAGAGGGGCTTTTGTGTAAAACTTAAAATCTAGGCGGATAAACTCGCTTCCTCCTCTATTTAACGACAAATAATGTAAGAAAAGTGTTACTGTGGCAGGAAAATGACAGCGATAGTGGCTTAGAAAGGAGAAATCCGGGCACTTTTGTAAGTTTAACCCGGAGCACTTTAAAAGAACAGATGGGGTGTCAGCATCGTGGCGCTAATATGCATTACAAAAATACAGCATATCACACAAAAAGAAAGAAAGAATATTTGTTATGGATACACAAACTACACTGGTGTAGAAACAATTTCCACTCACACATTGCTAGTAAATTTCACAAACAATAAAAAAGTAACACATTGAATTAAATGTGAAAATTTAAAGTAGAAAAACTGAAATTGTATTTTCTTATTTTCTTTTAATTAAAACATACGTTTTATTTACCATTTTAAAAACTAATATTTACAGTGTGTAGTTCTAACAAACTAACAAAATAAAGATGTTTGATGTTTTTTAAAGAAGTTTCTTCTGCTCATCCTGGCTGATTTATTTGATAAAAACAGTACAATTGTGAAATATAATTGCAATTTAAAATAAGTTTTTTTATTTTAATATACTTTAAAAGAACACTCCACTATTTTTGAAAATAGGCTCATTTTCCAACTCCCCTAGAGTTAAACAGGTGAGTTTTACCATTTTCGAATCAGGGTTGGCCCGTGGTAGCCCTTTTAGCTTAGCTTAGCAGAGATCATTGAATCTGATTAGACCGTTAGCATCTCGCTCAAAAATGGAGTTTCTATATTTTTCCTATTTAAAACTTGACTCTCTGTAGTTACATCGTGTACCAAGACCAACGGAAAATTAAAAGTTGCAATTTTCTAAGCCGATATGGCTAGGAACTATACTCTAATTCCGCCGTAATAATCAAGGAACTTTGCTGCCATGGGTGCAGCAGGCGCAATGATATTATGCAGCGCCTGAAAATAGTCCCCAGCATGCTCCCTGTGCAAGCAGGTGGTAATGTTGGTTATGTTGACAGAAGTTAGCCTATTTCCAGGCGCTGCGTAATATCATTGCGCCTGCTGCACCCATTATACGGCAGCAAAGTTCCTTGATTATCACACCGGAATGAGAGTATAGTTCCTAACCATATCGGCCTACAAAATCGCAACTTTTCATTTTCCGTCGGTCTTAGTACATGATGCAACTACAGACGAGTCAGTTTTAAATCAGGGAAAGGGGATCGAAACTCTTTTGTCATTTTTGAGCAAGATGCTAACGGTCTAATCAGATTCAATGGTCTATGCTAAGCTAAAAGTGCTACCGCCAGAACCAGAGATCGGCTGAACGGATTCGAAAACAGTAAAACTCAACTATTTAACTCTAGGGGATTTGGAAAATGAGCCTTATTTTCAAAAATAGTGGAGTGTTCCTTTAAAATGTAATTTATTTCTGTGATGCGCAGCTGAATTTTCAGCATCATTACTCCAGTCTTCAGTGTCACATGATCTTCAGAAATCAGGCTAATATGCTGATTTGTTGTTAATGTTAGAAACAGTTGTGCGACTTAATATTTTTTTGGACTCCTTCATTCTTTGATGAATAAAAGTTTGAAAGAACAGCAAAGAAAGAAAGAAAGACTTTTATTCAGCAAGGATATGTTAAATAGATGAAAAGCGATAGTAGTGACTTATTTTGTTATAAAAGATTTCTATTTTGAATAGATGCTGCTATTTTATTCAAAATAGAAATGGCAGTGTAGCGGCAGTGTATATAATATATGTTGAGTTATGCATAACATTCATGTAAAAAAACACTTTCTTTCTCTCATTTATATGAACAGATATGGGTCATTCTAAAACACTCACAAATCCAAGAGTACAAATTTTCACAATAAATGGGGTGTGCGTAGCGCATTTGGCTGCCAAATATTGATATCTAAGACCCTAAAACCGAGAAACACATAAGCTCTTGCCATACTTGGATTTATTAGATGATTATACGAGTGTGTGTGAGAAGATTTCTTAACTAAACTCGCTGTAAAATGACTAGCTGACTACAACACGTTCTCCACCCAGAACCTGCAATTAATCCTTCATCCGCTAAATAAGGTCCAAACATATTAACATCAATGACATCAGGACATCTGACAGGAGCACATCTCAGTGGACGTTACACTGTGAATTTCCCAGGACCGAGCGAAGAAAAAAGCTACAGGGGCGAGAAATGGGAAAAAATACAGAGCACTTCCAAAACGCCCAGCACAAACTCATTTTCCAGAAGCTAAACTTATATCATCGGGAGAAAAACGCTCTGTATTCTCAGTGTGGAGTCATAAAAATGTGCGAAAACTCTTAGGACACTGCAGCTCTGTTCCAGCAATCAATCGGTCTACGGAAACAGCATTTCAAGACATCTTATAAATGTGCTGCAATCAGTGGTATTTTAGTATCACTGAGATACTATCAAAGTTTTTATTTTTATTTTGAATTTTTTGCTTTCACTTTAATTTTTGTTAATTTTAGAAATATTTTTGTTAGGTTTTTTTTATATGCCTATATTATTTATTTTAAAGTTTTAATTGATTTAGTTTGAGCTATTTTAGTATTCAATTGAAACTAAATGTAAATGCAAAAAATGTTGCCTTTTGCCCTAGCTGAAATATAAAAACAAGTTTGAACTGAAATGTGTGTTAGAAGTGTGTGTACACAACCACCCTATAATGATAAAAATCCACCCAGTGGTTTTTTTTATATCTGGTTAAATGTTTTCCCCTTTCTCAAATCGAGCCGATCTCAGATGCCTGTCTGTGTGACGTCACAGTGGCCCCTCCCACGATAGTTTGATTGACAGCACAGACTGGACTGGCGTCTTACCTTAGCTCCGCCCTGAGTGAGCTGTCATCAGTCCGCCTCTGTTTCACCACCGGAGCAGATGTAGACAAGAATGACTGCCAAGCGATTGAGGTCTTCTGTTGTTGGATATAATAATGAACATAGCAGTCATCATTCACTCCCGACATCTGAACCGCTGAAGACACAGTGGATTACGTTGTTTCTGAAGGGAATGCGCCCCCGATCTACATAAATGCGTCTATGTTCGCGCGAATCAATCATGATCCAGCCTCATCTACAGAAGAAGTGGGTATAATGTTTTGTAATGAATATTTGCAAATCGCCTTTCCTAACGATGAGCTAGTTAGCAAGTTTCACGATGAATAAACTAAAGTTTACCATCTCTCAGACAGCGGCTCGGAAGAGAGGGGCGGGGCCAGCATAGCTCATTAACATTTAAAGGAAAATGACAAAAAACGGCTTGATCTGAAAAGAGCTGTTTTGACAGGGTAAAAAAAGGTGTTTTTACACTACCATTGAGAAATTTAACCAAACTAGGTTATAGACTTTTCATTAAGACCCTACAGAATCATATCAACTTTTGGAAAATGGGCATCATATGACCCCTTTAAAGGTGGTTTTTTAAATATGTGTTGCAGTTTCTGTTATTGCAGGTGAAATTATTTTTATGGTTTTAGTTCAGGTTCGGTATTTGTGAACGATTGCAAACCCGCTCATTCATAAAAAAAAACATGTCAGTAAGACCTTTTATTAAAAAGGATGCATTCATTTGATCAAAAGTGACAATAAAGCCATTTATAATGTTTCAAAGGATTTCTATTTCAAATAAATACTGTTATTTTGAATTTTCCATTGATCAAAGAATCCTGAAATAAATGTATCATGGTTTCCACAAATATTTTAAGCAGCACAACTGTTTTCAATATTGCTAATAATCAGAAATGTTTCTTGAGCAGCAAATCAACATATCAGAATGATTTCTGAAGGATCGTGTGACACTGAAGACTGGAGTAATGATGCTGAAAATTCAGCTTTGATCACAGGAATAAATTACATTTTACAATATATTACAATAGAGAACAGCTATTTTAAATTGTAAAAATATTTCACAATTTTTACTGTATTTTTGATCAAATAAATGCAGCCTCGGTGAGCAGAGGAGTCATTTATATACACAAATCATTTTACCAACCCCAATTTTTTAAAAAATTATGTGTACAAAAATAAAACCTTGAAGAGTATTTGCATCCAGAGCTTGACTACTGTAATATCAAACAAACATTTGGTTCATCACAAACCATCCTGTTGCACCTGTTAAGTTCTTGCAGTAACTTTCCAAGATTTACAAGTTAGAATAAATCACTTGCTCTGCTCATTCTTATGACTTCCTGTTGCTGTACAACGACCATTATTTTGATGCACAATTGTATATTTGTATAGAATTGGCAATTAATGTGGCATAAGAGTGGTGGACGACGTGAAAAGAGACGTTTCAAAGCAGAACCAGAGCCATAAAAATGGTAACAGCGTGTCAGACAATCAAGTCAGTGTTAACGTCTGAGACAGAGGGGGGAACAGTGAATATATTGTGGCATAATGGGCTTTAAGTAGTTTTCCAAACAGCACTGAGCGAATATCCACCTCAAAAATGTATAGGAGGAACCCTAACACACTTTTGTACTAAAGAACCAAATCCAGCACCATAATGCCACCGGCTATTACAGCAAATCCAGCCCAGAGGAAACCTCGATAATTACTCTTAGTACTTGTTTTTTGTATTTTTTCAGCCCATTCTGAAGAGATTAGAGGTCTTGAAGAACGAAACACACTTAGCGATCCATTTTTCTAGTCCGTCATTGTTGTGAGGCTGCTAAATATTTGCTCTTCCCAGCTTAGGATGCAAGGCTGAGAAGAGCCTCTTTGTAGTGAGAGGTCAGAGGCCTCCGATCTCCTTCCCGAGACCCAACCGGAGATCTCGGCATCTTCAACCATCACTTACACTCTTTCAATTAGTGGAAAGCTTTGACTGCTTTCAGTAAGGAACTCTTTGAAAGCGACTTGCGCAAAAAACGCCGCCACCACATCTATCAAAGTTGAGAAAGACTGCGAGGGATTTGCTGGATAGAAACGAAACCGAACGGCCTTCACTAACTAAAAACACTCAAAGTCTCCATGTTGCATTAATGCTTTCATAATAATATGCACTACTGTTCAAAAGTTTAAAAAAAATTAATTAGCACTTTTATTCAGCACATGCTGACACGATGAAATTGATCAAAAGCAACAGTAAAGAATGGAGAAGGTATAAGAAGATTCTATTTCAATATATAAATGTCTTCTGTAATCCTATAGATGACGACCGTTCTAGCTGTGTCAAACATGAATGATCAACTGAATAATGATTTTGAGAAAACAAATAAATTAATAAATAAAGAAATGTTTTCAAAAGGAAAAAAGTGTTTTTCTCAGGATTCAGAATCCACATTGTGAGATTACAAGTCACAATTACCTTTTTTTTGTTTTCATTCCTTGGCTTCCATAATTTTCAACATTGATAATAATCAGAAATGTTTCTTGAGCAGAAAATTAAAATGATTTCTGAAGGATCATGTGACGCTGAAGACTGGAGTAATGATGCTGAAAATTCAGCTTTGATCACAGGAATAAATTACATTTGACCATATATTACAATAGAGAACAGTTATTTTAAATTGTAAAAATATTTCACAATTTTTACTGTATTTTTGTTCAACTAAATACAACCTTGCTAAGCAGTAAGAGTATTATTTTAAAAACATAAAAAAATCTTACCAACCCCAAACTTTGGAACAGTAGTGTATATACTTAGTGTTATATTAGTGCATATAAATTAAAATAATTATCATTCTTCCTCCTGTTCATGTAGTAAAAACTAGTGTGGAGAAATATGCAACAATGGCTATTTGATAAAAATTGCATTACTCATGCAACACATCTCAACTAAATCATTTATACTATAGCTGCAAGCTTTAAGCCACTCGAGTTATTAATATTGGCATAAACAACAAACAGTCTGAAAGCCGAGCATCATGGGATCAGTACCGCACTTCAACCCTGTCATTAAGACAATAATCAGGAGTTTTATCTGACGCCAGGGCAATCGTGAAGTTTCACAACGGCAGATGATCAAAGGACGTCCTGGTGGAGAAACGCAGGCACGCCTGAACGCCGCTGTTTGTAATCAACTCCCTACGACTGCAGCGTCAACACAGCTGTTCACTCGCCTCGCAGCAAAACTCAAGACCCCTCTCGTCTCGTCTTCAGCGTGTGCATGGGTCCAATTAAATGAAAGCCTCACCTTTAATGAAACAGACCCGTGAGTCAGAAAAACTGAGACAACGACAGCAGCACGAGGAGTTCATGTTAATACTCGTGTCTCACCAAAACACATCCAGGTTATTCACTCGAAAATCAAAAGGAATAATTGTGCATAAAGAAAATAAGCCTAGTTTTTAAGAGCACTGTGACATATGTTGTCTTTTTAGAGCTGCATTACAACTGAAATTGCATTTGTTTCATAACTGAAATACTTTGCAATATTAACTCTGTTTTTTCATTCTCATGTTTATTAATATGAATCTGTTTTGAAATAATCTGTGTGGAAAATAAGGTGACTTTACAATTTTAATGATGTTTAAAAATATATTTTAATTGTTATTATCAATGGTGGTTTTTATTAGATTTTCATTACTGTAGGATTTCTTTGTTTTTTTTATTAAATCAGCAATATATAATAAATTGGGGGCTCGTCCGGGATAAAAAAAATCTAAAAAACATATTTAAACAAAATAAATAAAATGAAACAAATTCTACCATGATGTTGAAGTAATTTGCGATTTAAATAAAATATCTTCACATTATTACTAAAATGCGAATGAAATGTTTCTGCATTGTGGTAAAATAGGGTTAATTTTCTCATTTCTTATTGTAAATTTTTTCTTTTTTTTCCACAATAAAATAGGACCTGGACATTTTCTCGATTCAAAAAGGCCAAGTAAGACCTTAAAAAAACTTAAAATGTTGGTTTTAATCAGAACTTTTTATATAAAGTAATATGGAAAAGGTCATCCGAACATTATCTGTCATCTGGCTTATAGCCATGGAAAACCAGGCAAATAGATATTGGAAATGATCTGAACGAGGCCTAAATTTCCATCCTAAACTAAACACTGCCGGAGTTACTAACTACAAATCACTGGCCAACAGGAAAAGTATGTCTACACTCTAAACCAGGATTTTGTGTTATGAAACATTTAAGTGGTCATTAGTTATCTTATTGTTCTTTAGAAAATGAGTGTCATTACTAAATAAAATTAGCTGTTTGCACTAATCAGAAGAAAAGATTGAGTGTAATGATCATGTTAAGTAGAGACAACTCGGTGCGTTACGTTTTTGTAAGAGAGGGGAGGGGCCTTGAGGTGAGCAGAGCGCTGCCTGATGAGTGTCTTCTGCTTCTGCTGCTGGGGCACGCTTACCGTGGATTGTTTGAAAGAAACGTGACATGGTGAGTGTGTAAAGAACTTTTTATCTGTTGATATATTTCAGAAAAAAGTGATAACCCAAAAATCCGGACCGATGTTGAACTCTAAAATTTTAACGTAGTGTTAATGTGTCGGTCAACGCTATTTTTCCCCCGTCGGACTCGGTTCACAGTTAAGCTATAACAGTATCATATAAATTAGCTTTTTCTGTCGGGTCACCGTTTATAACGCTAACCAGTGTTTCTCTGTATGTTCACAGTTTAGCTACAACGTGTTTTGTAGCTAAACTGTTGGCATAAGTTTTATTTCTGTCAGGTTCATATCAGCACGAGTCCATGCACGTGCTTGTGGCTAACGCTAACGTATATCTCTTTGGTTTATTAAGGTAATAGTAATAAAAAAAATCCTGTTTAATGTTTCACATGAGTGATTTTCTTTCTTTCTTTATATATTAGTAATTTAGCAAACTGTTTAAAAGCAGAGATCGCTAGCAGAAGTTAACTTTTACAGTAGAATTATATCTGCAACTGATTTTCTGCAACATTTTCTAAACGTTTTCTTATGCTCTGTTTCAACAGGTTCTTGTGAAGATGCAGTGGAAATGTAAGTTTTGTGAATGTACATGTGACAAACGGGGTTAGCTATTAAAACATTATAGGTTAAAACATAGAAGTTACAGCAGAACTGTTCCATTTCCTTGCCTACATCAAGATTGCTTGTGCACATTTAACTCAATTAATGCACTTAAAGTGCACATGTCTAAGATTCACTCAAAAGTCCACGATACTTAACTATGTGAAACTGGCCAAGTAACTATTCACTGTGAGTTATGTGATTTTTCTGTACCCTGTACAGAAGGGGATTTCTTCACTCACCTGCGCAAGACATTTAAAAGTTAATCAGAGTCCAGTGTCCATATAAAGAATGTGACTTTAATACTGATGTGTACACCACATTTAATGCACACAGAAGCAGAAGTCAGTCAAAACCCATAAGTCTTTTGTTTATCTTCAGAACACAATTTAAGGTATTTTTAATGAAACCTGCGACTTTCTGTCCCTATTTTAAAAGTCCAGATGACCTCAATTTAAAGGTTAATTTATCTTTTCAAATCTTTTGAAAAGATAAATGGGCTTTATGTGACTTTGAATGGAGGGAAAGATAACTTTAGTATTTTTTTAAATAAATATCTTCATTTCTTTTTTGAAGATAGACACAAGTCTTATGGTTTTGGAATGACGTGAGGGTAAATAAGTAAATTACAATGTTCATTTTTGGATGAAGTAACCCTTTAGATGAAGTGTTACTAAAGCATTCATAAGCACTTCACACATTCTCTCATGTGTCTGTCATTACAAGGCTATTTGTTTAACATTATTGATGGTTACTTAATGAGAAATGTCATTGATGTGCTCTGTTGTTAGGACTCTGATGATCAGTCATTCCGCCACCTTGACCTTGGAATCCTCCTTGTTGAGCAAGAAGGTATTGTGTGCCCATCTTCTCTTCAACTCAATCCAGCCTCCGTTAAGATCATCATTGAGGGAGAAGTCGTGATGGAAGGCATTAAAGACTTGCCAAAAGCTGTGTGCATTCTCTTTGGACTTACATATGCACTGCAACTCAATTACCCCAAATCGATGAAGAACACATTCCAATTCATTCAACAAGTTCTCCTCATGTTGGGCCACCCTGACTTAAAACCCAAGTTACAAACATTAAAAAATCAACTTACAATTTGATTGACAAAGGAGTTGCGGGGAACTACCATCAGAAGCCATGGCAGGTTATTGTTCTCAAGATGCACAATGAATCTTTGAACAGATTCTCTTGTTCAGAATGTCCGAAGTTTAGCTGTGTTGTGCTAAAAGTGTTTAAATCTGCATTTTTTTTTGCTATATTAATGAGTTAACGTAGTCAACTCTATCTTAAACTTTTAGAGGCTTGCCTCAGGTTTTAATGCTTATCCAGTTTCACATGGATATAGCATATTGTTGAATACTGTGTGTTCATGTTCCTCTAAACAATTTACAATTGTTAACAAGCAAAAATGCTTTCTTATGCAAAAAATGTTACTTGTCTTTTGGTTGAAAAGTTAAGTACAACTTTTTGTGAACAATAAAAAAAAAAAAAGAAACATTGAAATGTTATTGTTTATTTCTTTAAAAGTAATCAAAATAATTTTACAATTTTAGTATCATTTTAAAATTATAAGATTACTTAAATATAACAATTATCACTACTAAAAATCATTTGTTATTATTAATATTTTTTTGTTCAACTTAATAGTTATTTTATAAAACATATCCTCAAAAAAATTCATAATGTGAGCTAATGCTTTTTAGTAAAGACTACTAATGCCAACTTGATTTGTCTGCGACAACCAGTAAATGTTCTATGTTATTACAACTTAACCCGTTTAGTTTCACCCTGTGTAAAAACTAAAGTTGTTTAGTGCAACGGGTTTCCACGCAATTTTCTAGTAAAGTCAACTAATTCGGGTTAAGGTGTCTATAGTGTACAGAATTTAATTCTACTGAATCCCTTCTGGTTAGCAGTTCATTAGAATTACTGACCCCAAGTATGAGCAGTGGAGTTATTCTAATGCTTTTGAGTCTTTTATGCTCACAAAGACTGCATTTATATGATCAAAAATACAGTAAAAAATGTAATATTGTGAAATATTTTTATGATTTAAAATAGCTGTTTTCTGTTGGAATACAATTTAAAATTTGATTTATTCCTGTGTTAAAATGCTGAATTTTCAGCATCATTACTACTTCAGTGTCACATGATTCTTCAGAAATCATTCTAATATCCTAATTTGCTGCTCAAGAAACATTTCTGATTATACACAAAACAGTTGTGCTGCCCAATATTTTGTGGAGACTGAGATATATTTTATTTTTCAGGATTCTTTGATGAATAGAAAGTTCAAAATAATAGCATTTAGCTATTTGAAATAGAAATGTATTTGTAACTTTATAAATGTCTTTACTGTCACTTTGATCAATTTAATGCATCTTTACTGAATAAAAGTATTATTTTCTTTTTTTTTTAAAACACCTTAATGACCTAGCTGAAACTTTTGAACCTTAGTAATTACTTTTATATATTTTTTAAGCATTTGTTTAGAACAAGAGTCTCTTGATCTCTTTTTTTTTTAAAACAACTGTGCAAATAAAGTCTTAACTAATGCAGGTCTCTTGTGGGGACCAAAAATGAGTTTAATTGGGAGAAAAGGGGGGGAAGAAAGTGTTGCACACCTCCCGGGGTTTTCAAATTCCACTTCAAGACTCTTGCAGCATAATGGCGGCTCCCGCATGGGCCACGTGGCCCCAGAGAACCGGGGTCGGGGCCCCTCTGCCCACGCCTGAGCTGTTAATTAGGCTTCAAAGGGTCAAAGTGAAGATTACAGGAACTTAAAGGTCTCCTCAAAAACACAGTGATATGAAAATTCCCACAAACCAACTGATAAACACACAACCGTGTGAATCTGAGAAGTTTCTCCACATGCATTATAAATAAAAACAGAATAATTTAGAAGTTTTATAGACAAATATGTGCAATAGGGGAAATATAAAGCCGAAAAATTGTTGCAAGTTTGATGTTTAAAGGAATAGATCAACCAAAAATGAAAATCTTCATCAGAACAGATGCATTCCATCACTTGCTCAACAATGGATGTTCTGCAGTGAATGGGTGCCGTCAGAATGAGAGTCCAAACAGCTGATAAAAACATCACCATCGACAAGTAACAAAACCATCCAGTCCATCAGTTACATTTTTTTTTCTGGGGAGGGAAAAGGGGGGGGACAAAAAAGCTGAAACAAATCCATCATTAAGATGTTTTTAACTGAAATACGAGTCCATAATCCATAATAACGCTTCCTCCAGTGAAAAAGTGGTCTGGTCTGAATCAGGAATCAGATCAAGCACCGTTTACAAGCCCAAACAGTTCAAAACAATTCTAAACAAATATGTATGTGGATTTTGATGTGAGAGACAACACGAGATGGGCTTTTTCACCGTTATCGTGGATTTTGACCAGAAGCGACAGTTTGAAGTTAAAAACGTCTTAATGATGGATTTGTTTCAGCTGTTGTCTTCTCCAGATGTTAACTGATGAACAGGAGTGGTGTGGATTATTGTGATGTTATCATCAGCTGTTTGGAATCTCATTCTGACGACACCCATTCACTGCAGAGCATCCATTGCTGAGACACTGAGGCAATGCTACATTTCTCCAAATCTGATGAAGAAACAAACATCCTAATCTTGGATAGGCTAAGGGTGAGGAAATTTTCATCAAATTTTCATTTTTGGATGAAATATTCCTTTAGTAATGCAATACATACTCAACAAGTAGCACAAACACCACGCACCATGTGACTATTAAGTCAAATCTCAAATAACTGCCCTGTTGACTTGTGTTCTACCCGCTTAAATGATAGAAGTACTTGCGCTGTACAATTTATAAAGAACCTGTGTCGGTTCCCCGAATAGTGAGGTCAAAATAAAAATTTAATGCAGGATCTAGAAAAAAAAAATCTGATCGTGATTAAACCAGAACAATTTAAAATAAATGAGCAACAAAAACAATTTTTAAAGTTTGGGTTCCTAAACATTAGATCACTCTCACCCATAGCAGTTATTGTAAATGAAATGATCAAAGATAATCGTTTTGATGTACTCTGCTTGACTGAAAACTGACTAAAACCTAATGATTATATTGATCTAAATGAGTCTACTCAACCCAAGCTACTGTTATAAGCATGAACCCCGTCAGACTGGCCGTGGCGGCGGTATTGCAACAATATATAGTAATATTCTCAATGTTACTCAAAAGACAGGATACATGTTTAACTCATTCAAAATACTAATGCTCAATGTTACACTGTCATATATGCAAAATAAATCTATCGTATCTATTGCTCTGGCTACTGTGTATAGACCAACAGGGCCGTATACAGATTTCCTAAAAAAATTTGCAGATTTCCTCTCAGACCTATTGGTTACGGTTGATAAAGCGCTAATTGTCGGAGATTTTAATATTCACGGTGATAATACAAATTATGCATTAGGACTTGCAACTGACCTAATAAACTCTTTTGGAGTAAAGAAAAACGTCACCGAGCCCACTCATCATTTTAATCATACGCTAGATTTAATTATATCGCATGGAATTGATCTTACTGATATAGATATCGTACCTCAAAGTGATGATGTTACTGACCATTTCCTTGTATCGTGCATGCTGCGTATTACTAATATTAACTACATGGCTCCGCGTTATCGTCAGGGCAGAACTATTGTTCCAGCCACCAAAGACAGATTCACAAATAACCTGCCTGATTTATCTCAACTGCTCTGTGTACCAATAAGTACACATGAACTAGACGAAATAACTAGCAACATGGGCACTATCTTCTCTAATACATTAGAAGCTGTTGCCCCCATCAAATTGAAAAAGGAAAAAAAAAACGTACTGCGCCATGGTACAACAGTAAAACCCATTCTCTCAAGAAAAAAACTCGTAGTCTTGAGCGCAAATGGAGAAAAACTAACTTGGAAGTTTTTAGAATTGCGTGGAAAAACAGTATGTCCAGCTATAGACAGGCTCTAAAAGCTGCCAGGGCTGAGCATATCCACAAACTCATAGAAAATAACCAAAACAATCCTAGGTTTTTATTTAGCACAGTGGCTAGATGAACAAATAACCAGACGCCACCCAAACTAAATATTCCCTCACAGTTTAATAGTAATGACTTTATGAATTTCTTCACTGATAAAATAGATAACATCAGAAATACAATAACAAATGTAGATTCTACAGCGTATAATACTTTAGCTTCATTCATCGCACCAAAAGATAAACAGCAGTGCTTTACAGCTATAGGACAGGAAGAGCTAATAAACTTATCACTGCATCTAAACCAACAACATGTTTTTTTAGATCCTGTACCCACTAAATTATTGAAAGTGTTGTTACCTGTAGCAGAAGAACTGCTTCCCAATATTATTAACTCGTCGTTGTCTTTAGGTCACGTCCCAAAACCATTCAAGCTGGCGGTTATTAAGCCTCTTATTAAGAAACCACAACTAGATCCTAGTGAACTGGCAAATTACAGACCCATTTCAAATCTTCCTTTTATGTCTAAAATTTTAGAAAAAATTGTCTGCTCAATTGCGCTCCTTCCTGCAAAAAAAATGATCGCTATGAAGAATTCAGGGCCCCACCATAGCACAGAAACTACACTTGCAAAAATTACAAATGACTTGCTTCTTGCAACAGACCAAGGCTGCATCTCATTCCTAGTTTTACTTGATCTTAGTGCTGCGTTCGACACCATAGATCATGACAAACTCATAGATTGATTACAAAACTATACAGGTATTCAAGGGCAGGCTTTAAGATGGTTTAGATCCTACCTGTCCGATCGCTACCACCTTGTTCATTTAAATGGGGAGTCATCTCAATTATCACCAGTACAATATGGAGTGCCACAAGGATCTGTCCTAGGTCCTCTGCTATTTTCGATATACATGTTGCTCCTTGGTAATATTATTAGAAAATACGGGATTAGTTTCCACTGTTATGCCGATGATACTCAACAATATATCTCAACAAGACCAGATGAAAATTATATAAGCTAACAGAGTGTGTTAAAAATATAAAACATTGGATGACCAATAATTTTCTCCTATTAAATTTGGATAAGACAGACTAAAAGACAGTACACAGAATCTCGTGGATTATAATTTGCAACTACACGGATGTACGGTTACTTCCTCTACAGTCAAAAATCTGGGTGTTATATTAGACAGCAACTTGTCTTTTGAAAAATCATATTTCCCATGTTACAAAAAACGGCATTCTTCAATCTTAGAACATTGCCAAGTTACGAAACATGATACCTGTTTATGATGCAGAAAAGCTAGTTCATGCATACATGACCTCTAGACTGGACTATTGTAAAGCACTGCTAGCTGGTTGTCCTGCATCATCAATAAACAAGCTACAGATAGTCCAAAAAGCGGCTAGAGTCCTTACCAGGTCAAGAAAATATGATCATATTACCCAATTTTACAGTCTCTGCACTGGCTACCTATTAAGTTCCGTATCAGTTACAAAATATTATTACTTGCCTATAAGGCCCTAGGGTTAGCTCTGCGTACCTAACTAGTCTTCTACCACGATACAATCCATCACGCTCCCTAAGGTCGCAAAAATTCTGGACTTTTGGTAGTACCTCGGATATCAAAGTCCACTAAAGGAGGTAAAGCTTGTTTCGCATTTGGCTCCAAACTCTGGAATAGCCTTCCTGATAACGTTCGGGGTTCAGACACACTCTCTCTGTTAAAATCTAGATTAAAGACACATCTCTTTGGCCAAGCATTCAAATAATGCATCTCATAATCTGTTACTGCAGTCATAATCTTTTACTGCAATTATATCTAATCAAATGCACATTATTAATCTTTAGCTTGGGTTAAACAAATACATTTAGCTTGGTTGGAACAGCAGCTACACTAATTATGTTTGTATTTGTTTCTCTGTTTTTTGCCACGGGATGTAACTAGGATTTACACAAGCTTCAGTCTGGATCCAGAACACCTGAGAAGAGATGATGAAAACCCTCAGAGGACCTTCAAATGATGCCAACCCTGAAACAACTTACAGAAATACCACATTTTGCTATAAGTTTGATGCATCATATAATAATTGCTGTTAATATATTCACGTCTGTTTTATTACGTCCTTAAAATTGATTTTTCCGTTTTTGCTGGTTGTCTGGGTAAGAGGAGAACTGGCCCCCACCGACATTACGTTTCCTCGAGTTAAACACGCCGGCCCCCCACTGTCATGAGCCTGGTTTCTGCAAAGGTTTTTTCTCCATTTCTGTCACCGATGGAATTTTGGTTCCTTGCCGCTGTCGCCTCTGGCTTGCTTAGTTGGGGACACTTCATTTCCAGCGTTATCGTTGACATGATTGCAAAGATATTATTTAAACTGAGCTGGATGTTCACATCACTGAATTCAATGATGAACTGAATTTAACTGAAAATTTAGTGTTTACTAATGTCATTTTGCATTATTGACACTATTTTTCTAATTAATGCTGTTCAGTTGCTTTGTCACAATCTGTATTGTTAAAAGCGCTATATAAATAAAGGTGACTTGACTTGACTTGACTTGCTTCTTGCGTCAGACCAAGGCTGCATCTCATTGCTAGTTTTACTTGATCTTAGTGCTGCGTTCGACACTATAGATCATGACATACTCATAGATCGATTACAAAACTATACAGGTATTCAGGGGCAGGCTTTAAGATGGTTTAGATCTTACCAGTCCGATCACTACCATTTTGTTCATTTAAAAGGGGAGTCATCTCAATTAACGCCAGTAAAGTATGGAGTCCCACAAGGATCTGTCCTAGGCCCTCTGCTATTTTCGATATACATGTTGCCCCTTGGTAATATTATTAGAAAATACGGGATTAGTTTCCACTGTTATGCCGATGATACTCAACTATATATCTCAACAAGACCAGATGAAACTTCTAAATTATCTAAGCTAACAGAGTGTTAAAAATGTAAAAGATTGGATGACCAATAATTTTCTCCTATTAAATTCGGATAAGACAGACCAAAAGACAGTACACAGAATCTCGTGGATTATAATTTGCAACTAGACGGACGCACGGTTACTTCCGATACAGAAGATACCGCAGATTAGGACGGACATCGGGGTGTTATATTAGATAGCAACTTGTCTTTTTAAAATCATATTTCCATGTTACAAAAACAGCATTCTTCCATCTTAGAAACATTGCCAAGTTACGAAACATGATACCTGTTTCTGATGCAGAAAAGCTAGTTCATGCATTCATGACCTCTAGACTGGACTGTTGTAATGCACTGCTAGGTGGTTGTCCTGCATCCTCAATAAACAAGCTACAGGTAGTCCAAAATGCAGCGGCTAGAGTCCTTACCAGGTCAAGAAAATATGATCATATTACCCCAATTTTACAGTCTCTGCACTGGCTACCTATTAAGTTCCGTATCAGTTACAAAATATTATTACTTGCCTATAAGGTCCTTAATGGGTTAGCTCCTGCATACCGAACTAGTCTTCTACCACGCTACAATCCATCACGCTCCCTAAGGTCGCAAAATTCTGGACTTTTGGTAGTACCTAGGATAGCAAAGTCCACTAAAGGAGGTAGAGCTTTTTCGCATTTGGCTCCCAAACTCTGGAATAGCCTTCCTGATAACGTTCGGGGTTCAGACACACTCTCTCTGTTTAAATCTAGATTAAAGACACATCTCTTTGGCCAAGCATTCAAATAATGCATCTCATAATCTTGTACTGCAGTTATATCTGATCAAATGCACATTATTATTCTTTAGTTTGGGTTAAACAAATCAATTTTGCTTGGTTGGAACAGCAGCTATGATAATTGTCTCTATTTGTTTCTCTGTTTCTGCCACGGGATTCATAGGATTTACACAAGCTTCAGTCTGGATCCAGAACACCTGAGAAGAGATGATGCCAACCCTGAAACAACTTACAGAACTACCACATTTTGCTATAAGTTTGATTGCATCATATAATAATTGCTGTTAATAGTGTTCATCGTCTGTTTTATTACGTCTTTAATTGATTTTTCCGTACATTTCTGCCATATGTACATTAACTGACAGTCACCACTGATAAACTACCACTAAATATTGTAGAAACTTAATTTGCTGTAAAGTTGCTTTGCAATGATTTGTATCGTGAAAAGTGCTGTACAAATAAACTTGACTTGACTTGAATTGAATATGTGATGCCTGACTAACACTAACTGCATTCATATGTCAAATTTTGTCATCCAGTCTAAACTGCAAGACTACATTAATGCATTTTTTCCTACATAGGTACCTACTTCCTTCTTTACAACTGCATCCAAGATTCAATTGCAGATGTTTACGGCATGAAGCATGTGGTCCACATTATAGAACCAAGTCACATCATTAGCATTTTACAGGGAAAAAAACACGTATGGCATTAAAAATATGAGTTTTCCAAAAACATCATGACCAATTAGAGATTAGGCCACATTTCTAATGTTTTTGGTCATAGATATTAAACACCAGCTGTCAAATCTGCTGAGAAGTGGATCTCAGCTAACAAGCTTAACTGCCTCGAAGAACAAAAGCAGAGAAACCATTTAACTTGCTTCTTTTGACGTTAAATAAGATCTGGCAATCTAAATCGCATATATCCCGCTAAGAAAATATTTCAAACTCGCATCTCCCGCAGTCACAGCGCATAGCCGCCCAATTACTGCAATGAAGTCTTGACGCACTGATAGTCAGCAGACGTTTCTGAAGTAGCCACATGTTTACAGAGGAGGAAAACTCATGAAAATCAAATATCTGATGCTGTTTTGATTATAGACTAATACTGTTAATATATTACAAAATATATACAGTAGGTGTCCAAGCAGTAGGGCAGAACAATATACCCAAAACATTTTATATACTATTGGTCAAAAGTTTGCAGTCTGTAAGATTTTTTTATGTTTTTAAAAGAAATCTTTTCTGCTCACCAAGGCTGTATTTATTTGATCAGAAATACAGTAAAAACAGTAAAATTGTGAAATATTATTACTATTTAAATCAGCTGTTTCTTTGTGAATATATATTAAACTGTAATTTATTTCTGTGATGCGCAGCTGTATTTTCAGAATCATTACTCCAGTCTTCAGTGTCACATGATCTTCAGAAATCATGTTAATATGCTGATTTGCTGCTCAAGAAACATTTCTGATTATTATCAGTTGTGTTGAAACAGTTGTGATGCCAATTATTTTTGTGGAATGGTGATACATGTATTTTTCAGGATTCTTTGAATAGAAAGTTCAAAAGAAGAGCATTTATTTGAAATAGAAATCTTTTGTAACATTCTAAATGTCTTTACTGTCATTTTGATCAATTGAATGCAACCTTGCTGAATAAAAATATTAATATACAGTATCTTACTATATAAATTATTAGTATTAAGAGTACACAACAGTGTATTATTTTAGTGTTTTTCAGCCTGTGACAAATATATATATATATATATACTTATGTTCTGAAATAGATTAAACACACAATTTATTGCCAAGTATACTTTCAAAATGTTTAATGCAAAAATTAAAATATAGTGAATATAATGAAATTACCAAGACATGTTTTCCAAGAAAAAAGGATGATATTTAATCATTTTCTCTCATATGATCCAATATAACAAAACAGCAATATTTATCTACATATATATTTACTAAAACATTTTAATATATGGAAAACTGAGATTCTCTAAATATTTTTGTGATAATTCAAACGAATCAAAGATTCAGAGTTTGGCCGTTTGAACTGATTCACAAAACAAGTCAGTCTCAACTCTCTCACACCAGGAAACTTAATGGGCAAATAAAAAACACAGTAAAAATAATTATGGTTTTCTCAATGTAGCTTAATATTATTTAGCCCAGCCGGGCCAGTGATTGATGTCTGCATTGCTCCCATTCCTGAGAGAATCCGTCTCTCTGGATTGACAGGAACGTTTGCCTAGTAAACAGAGACATGCACAATGACACAGAGACACACACACACACACACACACCTCGTCAGCTCAGAACCACATTACTATTTTGTTGTCCAGGCAACAAAGGAAAAGAGACTGAAAGTATAACATACATTATATTATTTATTATATTAGTTATTATATAATAGGCTATTAGTTACATAATCAGTATGTGTGTGTGTGTGTATATATAGATAAGGACCATAAGCTAAATAAATAATACAGTGGGGAAAAAAAAGTATTTAGTCACCACCAATTGTGCAAGTTCTCCCACTAAAAAAAATGAGAGAGGCCTGTAATTTTCAACAAAGGTATACCTCAACTATGAGAGAAAAAAAAAATCCAGAAAATCACATGGTAGGATTTTTAAAGAATTTATTTGCAAATTATGGTGGAAAATAAGTGTTTGGTCAAAAACAAAATTTCATCTCAATACTTTGTAATATACCCTTTGTTGGCAATGACAGAGGTCAAATGTTTTCTGTAAGTCTTCACAAGCTTTTCACACACTGTTGCTCGTATTTTGGCCCATTCCTCCATGCAGAACTCCTCTAGAGCAGTAATGTTTTGGGGCTGTCGCTGGGCAACACGGATTTTCAACTCCAAAAGATTTTCTATGGGGTTGAGATCTGGAGACGGGCTAGGCCACTCCAGGACCTTGAAAAGCTTCTTACGAAGCCACTCCTTCGTTACCCGGGCGGTGTGTTTGGGATCAGTGTATGCTGATAGACCCAGTAACTTTTCATCTTCACTGCCCTGTGATGGAAGGATTTGCTGGTAGAAGACTGGTTTTCACTCAAAATCTCACGATACATGGCACCATTCATTCTTTCGTTTACACGGATAGTCGTCCTGGTCCCTTTGCAGAAAAACAGCCCCAAAGCATGATGTTTCCACCCCCATGCTTCACAGTAGGTATGGTGTTCTTTGGATTCTTTCTCCTCCAAACACGACAAGTTGAGTTTTTACCAAAAATTTCTATTTTGGTTTCATCTGACCATTTGACATTCTCCCAATCCTCTTCTTGATCATCCAAATGCTCTCTAGCAAACATCAGACGGGCCTGGACATGTACTGGCTTAAGCAGGGGGACACAGTGTGTTTTTCTTGGCACTGCAGGATTTGAGTCCCTGGCGGCGCAGTGTGTTGGTAGCCTTTGTTACTTTGGTCCCAGTTCTCTGCAGGTCATTCACTAGGTCCCCGTGTGGTTCTGGGATTTTTGCTCACAGTTCTTGTGATCATTTTGACCCCACGGGGTGAGATCTTGCATGGAGCCCCAGATCGAGGGAGATTATCAGTGGTCTTGTATGTCTTCCATTTTCTAATAATTGCTCCCACAGTTGATTTCTTCACACCAAGCTGCTTACCTATTGCAGATTCAGTCTTCCCAACCCGGTGCAGGTCTAAAATTTTGTTTCTGGTGTCCTTTGACAGCGCTTTGGTCTTGGCCATGGTGGAGTTTGGAGTGTGACGGTTTGAGGTTGTGGACAGATGTCTTTTACACTGATAACAAGTTCAAACAGATGCCAATAATACAGGTAACCAGTGGAGGACAGAAGAGCCTCTTAAAGAAGAAGTTACAGGTCTGTGAGAGCCAGAAATCTTGCTTGTTTGTAGGTGACCAAATACTTATTTTACCAAGGAATTTACCAATTAATTCTTTAAAAATCCTACAATTAGATTTCTGGATTTTTTTTCCTCCTCATTTTGTCTCTCATAGTTGAGATACCTATGATGAAAATTACAGGCCTATCATCTTTTTAAGTGGGAGAACTTGCACAATTGGTGGCTGACAAAATACTTTTTCCCCCACTGTATATAAATTTTTTTATAGAAATGCAGCCTATTGTAGGACCATTAATCATTTTCAATAAATAATTAAACGAATGAACGAATGAATGAATCAATCAATCAATCGAATACATTTCTACAAAACAAAGCATGTTTTAGAATCATTAGTAATTTAAATAAATACATGTAAATACTAACTAAGTAAATACAAATTCTCTTACAGATAATGAAGCCTATTTTAAGACCAAAATACTTTAAATAAATAAATTAATTAAATTGTTTTCTTACAGAAAATATAGCCTATTTTTGGACCATTACTTATTCGAATAAATAAATAAATAAATATCCTATTTTAGGAACAATCATTTTATTAAACAAAATTAACTAATTATCTCATAGAAAATTAAGACTATTTTAGAACCATTAATGATTTGAAATTAATTAATTAATTTTTTCATGCAAAATGAAGCCTAGTATCATTAATAATTTAAAACAAACAAACAAAATATATAAATATAAATAAGTAAATGTGAGCGTTGATTACCTATTCAAAGGTTACTACCACAATGCTAAGGTGTTCTGAGTCGTTGCCAGGGCGTTATTATATGGTTGCTAAGGTGTTTAACATGTTGCTATGTGGTTTCTACACAGATTCAACACTGCAATTTTTACTACATTCATGCTCAAATAAACCTGTGACCAAAAGCCATGATATAAAAGTTCAAGTCATTATAAGCATAAAGTATTTTAGGAAAAGAAACCATGACATGGACCGAAAAAAACACGAGACAGATGCTACTAAAATACCATAAACACTTATATTATGAGAAAATATTTTGTGTTTCCATCACATGAAGAACACTGTACAGCTGCAAACTACAGATGACAATAAGAATAAAAGAGGGAAAAAATGGACGTGGAACACCTGGATGTGAACGAACAAGGCTTTTTTCACACTGGAGCGGATTCACTTCATAAATTCCCTTCATTAGGAACAGCCACTCGGCTAATTGTATTTTAGGGGAAGTGAAAGAGGAAGTGGTCTGGAGCTTCAAAAAAAATGTTGGAAACAAAGCTGAATTTCTTTCTAGAATCCAAGGTGAAGCTCAAAGTCAAAATGAGGTTGACTAAACAAAAATACACAGAGGTTTTCAGAGTTAAAAGGAATTGTTCACCTAAAAATGAAAATTTACTGAAAATTTCTTCACTCTCAGGCCATCCAAGATTAGGATGAGTTTGTTTCTTCATCAGGTTTGGAAAAATGTAGCATTGCATCACTTGCTCAGAAATGGATGCTCTGCAGTGAATGGGTGCCCGTCAGAATGAGAGTTCAAACAGCTGATAAATCATTAAGGCATTTTAACTTCAAACTGTTGCTTCCTGCTAAAATATGAGTCCATAATCCATAATAACGCTTCCTCCAGTGAAAAAGTCCATCTCCTGTTGTTCTCTCACATCAAAATCCAGCTACTTCTATAGATCTGTTTTGGCTTATAAACGCTTAATCTGTGCAGATTTCTCTCCCGATTCAGACCAGAACACTTTTTCAATGGAGGAAGCGTTATCAGGGATGCACTTAAAGGGTTAGTTCACCCAAAAATGAAAAATAGGCTGTGTTTTATTACTCACCCCAGAGGCATCCAAGGTGTATATGACGTTCTTATTTCAGACGAATCCAATCGAGTTATATTAAAAATTGTCCTGGCTATTTCAAGCTGTTTAATGCCACTCAGTGGGTGTTGCATGCATCAGTCCAAAAGAAGTTAAATAAAAACCATCCATAAAAAAAAAAGTGTCTCACACGGCTCTGGGGGGTGAACAAAGGCCTTCTGTAGCGAATCGATGCGTTTTTGTAAGAAAAATATCCATATTCAAAACATAATAATCAATTTAAACGCAGCGCATAGTTTCATTGCTTGGAATTTCCACGTGAACGAACCCTGTAATTTTTAGTCGAGCTGGTTATATAGGGAACACCTGAGATTGGTTTGTCCTAACACTGCCATAGTGCCATTAAATAAACAAAAGCTAAATAAATAATAATAATTAATCGTGATATAATTATTATGTACTATTAGTTAGTTGGTTTAGTAATACAATAAAACAAATAATAAATAAAGTGTGATTAATACTTATAATTTAATTACTTAATGTTGACAATGAAAAGGATGTATTAATAAAAAATGACAATATTTAATGACACTTTAAAATAAATGCTAATATTACTTCTTCCCTTTTGTTAAAATAGAATTATCATTCAACTTAAATCAGCTAGCTTTTATTTTGGTGGGTTGCCCCCCTGGTTTTTATGATGGTGGACTCATAGTTTAGTTTTAAAAAACATCTTAATGTTGGATTTGTTTCTTACAAACACGCAGCATTTGGCTTCACAAGACATGAACTGATGGGCTGGAGTGGTGTGGATTATTGTGATGTTTCTATCAGCTGTTTGGACTCTCATTCTGACGGCACCCATTCACTGCAGAGCATCCATTGCTGAGACACTGATGCAATGTTACATTTCTCCAAATCTGATGAAGAAACAAACGCATCCTAATCTTGGATGACCTGAGGGGGTGAGTGCATTTTCAGCACATTTTCATTTTTGGGTCAACTTTAACTAACAAAGACCAGACTGTGTATCACTCATCTAAAAGCTACTAACCGTAACCGCCATGTCAGATTGATATCACAGAAGCAGCTCTGCATTAAAAGACTCGCGCATAAAACAGACTCCTATACTGTTTCACTTACAGTCCAGGAAAATGTATTTTGTGGATGCAACAAAAGATGTTTTTCTTTCCCACATCCCACACTTGGATCGATCCTGATATTTGCCCTCTAATCGTTCAATCTGGCTTAAATTTCATAAAGTATGCAGCAGAAGAGTGATTCAGCATTCGCTCTGGTATCACGGGACGATCAACAAGTGTCCAGAGCAAGTGAGCTCAGTCCCGTCTCTGCTGCCAAACATGAGCACATCTGAGTGTTTGCTGAATACGTCAAGAGCTCGCTGGATTCAAAGGCGGCTTGTGAAGCCTTTGAAGACACTCAAGGAAATGTTGTGTTGCATCTTTGTGGAAAATAAACGGGCACTGTCACCATTTCATCCATTTGGAATATGTGAGATGGAATATTTAGGCCACTGTACGTATGGGTTGCATTTGACAGAAAGACAGAAGTAAGTAAATGCACACATTGTAAATTAAAAAAAGTTCTTATAGAAAATAAAACCTATGTTAGGGTCAGTAAAGTAAAGTAAAATCCTACAGAAAATGAAGCCTATATTAGGACCATTAACATTTTTAATTAATAAACATTTCTTACAGAAAAGAAGCCTATTTAAGGGTCATTAATAATTGAAATAAACAAATATGCAAACAAACCAATAACTTTTTTCTTACATAAAATGATGCCTATTGCAGGATCATTAATAATTTAAACTAAATAAATACTTCTTATAGAAAATGAAACCTATTTTAGAACTATGAATAATTTTAATAAAATAAAATAAAATGATAGTCCTATAGAAAATGAAGCCTATTTTAGACCATTAAAAATTTTAATTAATAAAATTTTATAGAACCTAGGGCTAGTCAGGATCATTAATAATTTAAACTCAATAAATACTTCTTCTTATAGAAAATGAAACCTATTTTATGAATCATTTTAATTAAATAAATTAATTAATATTTCTTATAAAAGCATGTTTTAGGACCATTAACAATAAATAAATAAATACATTTCCTACAGAACTTTGAAGACTATTTTAGGACCATTAATCAAAACAAACAAACAAATAAATAATTAAAGATTTTTCTTACAGAAAATCAAGCCTATTTTATGACCAATATTACAATTTTGGGACAATTACATTTTTCTTTAAAAAATCTCATTGTATATAAAAAAGGGGCCGGAAAATGTAAGCTGTGACGTTTTTAAAGGGGTCATATGATGTGATTTCAATTGTTTCTTTCTCTTTGGGGTGTTACAAGCTGATTGTGCATAGATAAGATCCTGAAGTTGCAAAGACTAAACTCTCAAAACAAAAGAGATATTCTTTATAAAAGTTAAAAAACGGCTCATTCTAACACGCCCCCACATATCTACCTCACTATGTGGAAATATTAGCATAATGCGCCCAAATGTGCACGCAAAGAAAGAAGGTGTGGTTTCAGTAACCGCAGTTATTGTTGAAGCAGCATGTCAGGGAGACGCTGTGTGTTTCTAGGAGAAAGCAAAAGCACTTTATTTGGCCTTCCGAAAGTAAATGCATTTAGGAATCTTTAAGATTACTTACAACAGAACAGCAATGCATGTTATGGATGACCGTTTCGTGAACCCAGGAGAGGAGGTCATTCTGACTTTGCTAGAGAGAGAGAGAGACACATCACAGTAGAGACAGCTGTCTTAACCGCGGCTTGTGTGATGCAAACACATACCAGCTTCATCACTGTGTCTGTCACGCGACTCTGTTCCCCTTTCTTGTTCTGTCTTTACATTTATTTTGAAAGCTAAAGCTGGGGATTATGGTAAGGGGCGTTACATTTCCGACGAGTACTTGCAGTGTTCAGCCAATCACAATGCACAGGGTCAGCTGGCAAATCAGAGCAGACTGCACTTGTCAGAAGGAGGGACTTTGTAGAAAACGACGCGTTTGAGAGAGACGGGGCATAGAAAACCTACTATAATGTACAGTATTTAAAAAATAATATGTTTTTGAACATTAAAGCATGTCAGCATTACCGCGGGAAGTAGGGGTGCTGAGGATGCTGCAGCACCCCCTGGAGTGTAGCCAACGAAAAAATGGGTGTGTTGGGGGTGCGGTGTTTCAAAATATATGAACAAATGTAATACAAAAATATAATTAGAATTTTTAATTTGTATATTCATTAAAATTAATTGAAAAAAATAGCCTAAGCCTACAATGGCAAGAAGCAACGGTTAAATATGAGTTAAGTTGAATCAAATTGACTGTGAAAGTCGTTTCAACTAATTAAACGTATTAAACTGAGAAAGGGGTAAACATTTAACCAGATTAAAAAAAAAAACACTGGGTGGATTTTTATCATTATAGGGTGGTTGTGTACACACACTTCCAGCACACATTTCTGTTCAAACAACTTGTAAAAGTGCATGTAGCATCCTATGACCCCTTTAACAATGCACTGAGCGGGCATTCACGTCTGCCTTATATACTACCATAAAATATATTTCTAGCCTAAGAAATCAGTGCCAGGAAAAGTACTTACTAAAGTCTGGAAAAACTAAAGAATATCAGGTCATGAAGGAGCGCTCAAGAACACAACGCTTCAGAAATGAAACAAACCACACTGGTTAATTGAAATGTTAGAACTTCCCAGGAATAATGCATTAGTCTAAAACTAAAACCTTACACAAAACACTCGTACAGGTGAAGCTCCACAGCGGCTCTGTTCACTCTCAACGGCTTGCGTGCAGAAGCACATTCGTCTTTCAGAAATCCTTTACTTTTTTCCACAATCTAAAGCCAGACTACCTAATGGATATTTCTGTAGTTAAACTAAACAACTGAAGCAGAGAAAGATCACCTTTGAGAACTTCACAGAAACTACTGAACAGATTCACTTTGACAGAAAATGCAAGCCTCTGTTAACATCGCCTTAGATGTTAACATGCATCTTCGGTGTTGCTATGCAGTTGCTAGGGTGTTGCAAAGTGCATGTGGTTTCTTACTGACTCTTGAGTTGCTTTTGTTCCTCTTTTGCATGTTGCTTTGCAAGAAAAAAGAAGAAATGCATATATAGAAAATTAAGCCTATTTTAAGACAATTAATATATTTATTTATATATTACTGCTGTCAAACAATCGCTTACAAAATAAGTTTTTGCTTACATAATATATGTGTGTGTACTGTGTTTATTTATTATGTATATATAAATACACACACATGCATGTAAATATTTCTGAAAAATATGTTGTCTAAATTATATGAATATAAATACAGACATGTAAATATTTTCAAAATATATAATGTGTGTGTGTGGGTGTGTGTGGATTCATATATCATAAATTTCTGGGTCCTAAATATTACACAGAAACACAACATATAGTTGCAAAAAAAAGGTTATGTTGTATGCAAATAATCGCGATACTATATCAACAATAATATCTATCATATATCATGGGGAAAAAAAAGATTTAGTCAGCGCACCAATTGTGCAAGTGCTCCCACTGAAAAAGCGAAGAGGCCTGAATCTTTCATCATAGGTAACCTCAACTAATGAGAGAAAAATTAGAAAAAAGAAATCCAGAAACTCACAATGTAGGATATTTTAAGAATTTATTTGCAATTTATGGTGGAAAATAAGTATTTGGTCATAACAAAATTTCATCTCAATACTTTGTTATATACCCTTGTTGGCAATGACAGAGGTCAAACGTTTCTGTAAGTCTTCACAAGGTTTTCACACACTGTGCTGGTATTTTGGCCCATTCCTCCAATCAGATCTCCTCTAGAGCAGTAATGTTATGGGGCTGTCGCTGGGCAACATGGATTTTCAACTCTCTCCAAAGATTTTCTATGGGGTTGAGGTCTGGAGACTGGCTAGGCCACTCCCGGACCTTGAAATGCTTCTTACGAAGCCACTCCTTCGTTGCCGGGCGGTGTGTTTGGGATCATTGTAATGCTGAAAGACCCAGCCACGTTTCATCTTCAATGCCCGTGCTGATGGAAAGGAGGTTTTCACTCAAAATCTCACCATACATGGCCCCATTCATTCTTTCATCCGTTTACACGGATCAGTCGTCCTGGTACCTTTGCAGAAAAACAGCCCCAAAGCATGATGTTTACCCCCATGCTTCAGAGTAGGTATGGTGTTCTTTGGATGCAACTCAGCTTTCTTTCTCCTCCAAACACGACAAGTTTGAGTTTTTACCAAAAAGTTCTATTTGGTTTCATCTGACCATATGACATTCTCCCAATCCTCTTTTGGATCATCCAAATGCTCTCTAGCAAATTTCAGACGGGTCTGGACATGTTCTGGCTTAAGCAGGGGGACACGTCTGTCACTGCAGGATTTGAGTACCTGGCGGCGCAGTGTTTTACTGATGGTAGCCTTTGTTACTTTTTGGTCCCAGCTCTCTGCAGGTCATTATAGGTCCCCCCGTGTGGTTCTGGGATTTTTGCTCACGGTTCTTGTGATCATTTTGACCCCACAGTGTGAGATCTTGCGTGGAGCCCCAGATCGAGGGAGATTATCCGTGGTCTTGTATGTCTTCCATTTGCTAATAATTGCTCCCACAGTTGATTTTTTCACACCAAGCTGCATACCTATTGCAGATTCAGTCTTCCCAACCCGGTGCAGGTCTAAAATTTTGTTTCTGGTGTCCTTTGACAGCTCTTTGGTCGTGGCCATGGTGGAGTTTGGAGTGTGAATGTTTGAGGTTGTGGACAGATGTCTTTTACACTGATAACAAGTTCAAACAGATGCCAATAATACAGGTAACCAGTGGAGGACAGAGGAGACTCTTAAAGAAGAAGTTACAGGTCTGTGAGAGCCAGAAATCTTGCTTGTTTGTAGATGACCAAATACTTATTTTACCGAGGAATTTACCAAATAATTCTTTAAAAATCCTACAATGTGAATTTCTGGATTTTTTTTCTCATTTTGCCTCATAGTTGAGGTATACCTATTTTGAAAATTACAGGCCTCTCTCATCTTGTTAAGTGGGAGAACTTGCACAATTGGGGCTGACTAAATACTTTTTTGCCCCAATGTAGATATATATAAACAGTTATAAACAAATACATACACATACTAACCTACTTTGGGCACTACTATTTTTAACAAACAATAAATAAACAAAACATGTTCTTATTGAAAATAAAGCTATTTTTGACTGTTAATAGTTTACATTATAAATTCCCAAGAATATATTTCCATAAGAAATTAAGCCTATGTTGGAGTGGAATAATTATCGTAAAAATACATAAGAAAATTTTCTAGATAAACTGAAGCATATGTAGGACGGGTAATACTTAAATTATAATAGTTTACTATATGACATGAATGCCTATTGTAGGACTGTTATGTTAATTACCAAACGATATATTGTCTTATAGAAAAAGTAAGCCTATTTTAGGATGAATAATATATTTCAATGAATAAATGAATAAATAAAAATGTATAGAAAAAGAAGCATATTTAGATGTTAATAATTTTAAATGTTAATAATACTATCTTTACTTATATGACATAACTCATATTTTTGGACCAATAATATTTTCAAATACATAAATATAATTTTTTATATCGAAAAAGAAGCCTATTTTAAGACGTTTAAATTACTAAATCCATAATTTTAGGATAATTATTTTGCCTATTTTAGGGGAATTTTTTTTTTTTTTTTAAATTCTCAGTTATTTCCTTCTTCCCTAAATGCTTTGGAGGCATTCATTGCTAAATGCCATGAAGGTAAAGTGAAAGAACCCACTTTGAGGTTTGAGCAGGAAGATTTACTGAAGGAGTTTAAAAGGTTAAACTAGTAGAGTTTATGAAGCTATTAACACGTATCAGCATTCATCCGGCTTTGCATACATGCGTATAAGAGTATATTTCTGAAGCCTCAGCAAACACAACTCATTTCAGTACTTTTTCATTACAGACTTGACTGAGAAACCCGAGCGGGACGTTTGGTCCGTGTCCGTCTTTCCAGATCTTTCCTCTGCTTAGTGTCAGGCTAATGATCTCGCCAAGCCTGTCTGCAGCCCAGCGCACACCAAACTCTGGCAAGATTTACTGGGGTACGAAAAGCACTCCCGACGCTGGCTAGCAAATATGACTTGCATTTGCACATTTTTCCAGTTTATCTCAATGAATTAAGAGCGCAGACTTTTGGACGCTGCAGCGAGGCCTTGAGTAGAGCCATCCGTCTTCAAGGCATCAGCTGAAAACATGATAAATGCGAACAGGTTGTGCAAGGAAGCTGAGTTTTGAGGCATGAGGTCACAGCGGTCGCTCTCTTTCCAAAGGATCAGAGGTCCTGAAGAGATCCTGAGCTGAATTCAATCAGGAGAACGGCTCGGAAATGTGACCCTGGACCACAAAACCAGTCATAAGGGTCAATTTTTTGAAATTGAGATTTATACAACATCTGAGAGCTAAATAAATAGCTTTCCATTGTTAGGGTTTGTTAGGATAAGACAATTTTGGCCGAGATACAACTATTTGAAAATCTGGAATCTGAGGGTGCAAAAAAAATCGAAATATTGAGAAAATCATCTTTAAAGTTGTCCAAATGAAGTTCTTAGCAATGCATATTTGATATATTTACAGTAGGACATTTACAAAATATCTTCATGGAGCATTATCTTTACTGAATATCCAAATGATTTTTGGCATAAAAGAAAAATCAATAATTTTGACCCATACAATGTATTTTTGGCCATTGCTACAAATATACCCCAGAGACTTAACACTGCTTTTGTGCTGCAGGGTCAAAATTATGTTTATGCTGTGTCATCTCTGCAAAATTAGTTTGCTGCCAAAGTACATCGATACCGATAAAATGCACTTCAAAAGGCCTTTGAATTTATCAAATAATAATCAACAAAAGCAGAATGTTTATTTATAATGTCTCTGTTTTGAAAAATATTTTGGAACAGGGTTATTACAGTAAACTAAAAAAAAAAGATGTTACTTAATAAACTTAAACTTGAATAAAACAAAATATAAAATGTAACTTATTTTATTTAACTTATTTTACCTAGTTGCCTAGGCAACATTTCTCATTTTAATTTAGTTTAAACTGATGTACTAAATAAATACAATTGAAATTTAAAATATAAAAAAACATATATAGATAGTATATATTTAAACAAATTATGACAAAAAACACACCAAAAATTACTAAAACTTTAACTAAATTTAAAATGAAAACAGAAAATATAAAATAAAAACTAATTCAAAATATTAAAAACTATAATAGTATCTTCATTACATTAACAAAAAACCCAGAATTTAAATAAAGCTGAAATAAAATAAATATTAGATGAAAAACAAAAAAAAAAAAAATGGGAACACAAGTACTAAAATTACTAAAAGAAAAAAAAAATAAACTTAAAACTGAAATGAAAATAAAATCAAGCTAAACGTGTAATTATAGGTAATATCTATAAATAATACTAATAAAAACTATAAATTGGAATTTATGAATTTGATTGAAAATGATTAATGGTCCAAATAGGATTAAATTCTTTAAGAAAGAAATTTATTTATGTTTTATTTAATAATTTCAACAATTTTTTTTTTATAAAAACGTTTATATATATTTTTAATAATTTTTGTTTAACAAGAAACAGTTTATTTAAAATTCTTAATTATACATTAAAATAAAAAAAGAAAATAGTAAATAAAAGCTCATTCAAAATATGAATGATAAGCTCTAAACTGAGTAAAAGTATTTTAGCACTAAATAACATGTTTAGCATGTTAATATCTTTATTAACATAAATAATAACAAAACAACATAAAAAAAAAGGTTTTGGAACAAATTCATGGTATTTGGGACTCATTATAATTCAGTAATGTGGGACCTTTTAGCACTAACCAACCAGCTTAAAACTGCAGCTAAACGAAGCGCAGTTAAAGAAGCAAAAAGCACACGCAGGAAACTTCACCAATTCAAAGCCTGTCAGCTCAGCTTTCATTTCTGAGGTCAGTCCACCTACATGACATTTTCCCCATTTTTCTTCCCTCAGGGAAATAATGTTTTGTAGCAATAGTCAAACAAAAACCTCCAGCCGAATTTCTCAATAATGCGCTCTGACAACTCAGTCCAGCCTCCAGAACTAATACACAACACCTGTTTCTGCTCAACGCCCCGTTCTGTCAAACCCAGCGAGAGGACCGTCTGTAATATTTCACAGAGGACTTCTGAACGCCATCACACGCTATCGATTTCTCCCGTTTTGAACTCGGAGTAAAGTCTGTGACAATGACCACGTGATACACTTCTATATATTATCTATATAATATAGCCATACGAGTATGTGAGTCCAAGGAAATCAGACCTGCATAAACCACTATCAAAAACCTGTATAGGGATTATGTATATATTAGATATTTACACTACCATTCAGAAGTCTGGGGGCTTTTTTAAAGAAATGAATAGCTGGAATCAGCTAAGATGCATTAAACTGATCAAATGATGCATGAAATTAAAATGTTAGATAAAAAACGTAAACTAATGAAAATACAAAAATGTTCGGCACTAAATACAAAGCCTGAAGAAAAATATAATTACTAAAATTGAAACATGGCGTTAGCTAAACGATAAATAGAAATGTATTATTTATAATTACAATAGTCTAAAATAAAGCTTCTTTTACGCGCTGTATTTGATAGATTAACATTTATTTATAAATTTAAAATTACTGAATGGATTCATTTCCTAATTTATTTGTTTTTTTTTTTAATTAGTAATGGTTTAAAATAGGCTTTTAATTTTCTTAAGGAAAAAAAAAATTTACATGTATTTAAAAATTTTTTAATGTTATTAAAATAGGCGTAAGTTTCTATAAAAACCATTATTTATTTATAAATTATCAGTTAAAATGAAAACGGAAAATAGTAAATAATCATATAATAATAATAATAAAAACTTATTGACCAATATTAAGGACCTAAAATAGGCTTCATTTTGATAAGAAAAAAAATGCTACATGTTATTTAAATCTATTAAGGGTATTAAAATATCAACATATTAATAAAAAGCTATAAGCGTATATAAAGAAGTGACATACATATAGAGAGAGATGAGGAGGGGTCACTTTATTATATTTACTACAATATTAAAAGTAAAATGAATATGTACACTGACATTCAAAAGTTTGAGATCAGTAAGATTTTAATGTTTTATAAAGAAGTCTCTTATGCTCATCAAGACTGCTTTTATTTGATCAGAAATACAGAAAAAAAACAGTAATATTGTAAAATATAATTGCAATTTAAAATAACTGCTTTCTATTTAAATATATATTCAAATGTAATTATCCTGTGCTGCGACAGCCTGATTTTCGCATATACTACAGTTCAGCATCATGATCTTTCAGAAATCATTCTAATATTCTTATTTATTATCAGTGTTGAAACTGTTGCTGCTTCATATTTTTTTGTAACCCGTGATACTTTTTTCTTGATTCTTTGATGAATGAAAAGTTAAAAAGAACAGCACTTATTCAAAATAGAAATCTTTTCTAAAAAATAAGTCTTTACTATCACTTTTTATCAATTTAACACATCCTTGCCGAATAAAAGTATTAATTTCTTTAAAAAAAATTACTGACCCCAAACTTTAGAATGGTAGTGTATATTGTAACACAAAATTTATATTTTGGATAAACACTTATTTTTAACTTTTTAATCAAAGAATCCTGAAAAAAGTATCACGTCCCAAAAAATATTATTGAACACAACGGTTCAAAATGATAATAAATCAGCATATTAGACTGATTTCTGAAGATCATGTGACGTTGAAGACTGGAGTAATGATGCTGAAAATTCAGCTGCGCATCACAGGAATACATTATACTTTAACGTATATTAAAATAGAAAACAGTTATTTTTTATTTTAAAGAATTCAACAATTCCAGTAAATCTGAGTGAATTCCTGCAGGGTCGTTAATTGGGATATCATATCTAACCCCGAAATCGAACCCTCACTCGCGGTCTCCAAAAGAAAACTGTGGCTAATGACTAATTTCCTCTCGTTCTTTGGCCATTTAATTGCCAGTGTTTGGGTTGCATTTGTAACTCAATCTGATGCTACGAGCCACTACTACAAGCAAAGGTCAAAGCGACATCAGCCGGGGTCAAACCGGGGTCACCCATGAAGTCAGAAGAGAGTTACAGCATCAAACTGACATATTTTGTGGCTGATTCAATCAATTCAGTCATTCATTAGCCAAACATGTATGTAAAGTGACCCACATTTGGTTTTTGACCACAGACAATGTGTACAATTTAACTATCACTCTTGGAGCCCAATTGAGAACGCAATATCTCGGAACTGAACCGTATAGGGCCTTAGAAATGGAGATATCAAATGAAAAGTTTGTTAAGAACCAGAATCTAAAAAGAAATTAAGATAGCTTTAATGCATCTTGAGTAAAGGATGCAAAGTTGGAAAAAGGGACATTTGTCACTCAGACAGGTGGTTCTATGCCATAGGTTTTGGATAGAGGGACGCAAGTAACATTGTTTTACAGTTTGTTCTTCTGACATTCCTCTTTAAAGGAAAAAAGTATCGGCTGTATGCAAAGTGACCCACATTTGGTTTCGTCACCACTGAAAGTGTGTCAAATTTACTCATGGAGCCACACTGAGATCCCTAATATCTCTAAAACTAAGCCGAACGGGGTCTTAAAAATGGACATATTCAAGGGAATTTTCTCAGGAAGCAACATCTAAAAATGTATTATGATAACTTCAAAACTTCCTGAGTTACAGGCATGCAAACTTGGGAAAATACATGGTTTTGTCAATCAGTCGGGTATGTTCTACACAGTTGTTGTGATAGAGAAAAACAAGACACATTTCAAGTTGAAATTCCATTGTTCTTCAGAAATCCTCCTTGAAAACTAAAATTTCTGCTGTAGCATAGGTCCCGACGTTCGATTTTTGACCACTGAAAAAGTGTAAAATGTACTCATGGAGCCACATTAAGATCCCCATTTCTCTGGAACTGAACCATACAGAGCCTTAAAAATTGGGACACCCAAAGAAATGTTTGTTAAGAACAAGAATCTAAAAGAAAATTAAGATGTATTTAATGCATCTTGAGTTACAGGCATGCAAACCTTTGGGGGAACTTTTGAAACTGCCACTATTGGCATATAATGAAACAAAGATTGCTAAAGTCAACAGATTTTGAGCTACCGATCTCTGTGTAAAAAATAACAATGATGCTGCCATCTTTCTAAAGTCATTTTAACCCCCTGTAATTTGGCTCCGAATTGAATGTGCAATCGCATAATTGTGACCCTCTACAAAATAGTGGATTATTCAGTAAATATTCATCCATGACATTTTATATTTTGGGTTTTATCACCATTTATGTTGGTCTTTCTTCAGAAAAAATAGGAAAAAATTCTAAAAGGGTATTAAGATATCTTTCAGGCATGCAAACTTTGGAAAATACACATTTTTACCAATCAGACGAGTTTGTTCTACACAGTTGTTTTGATAGAGGGAAACAAAATACATTTTAAGTTGAAAACTGATTGTTCTTCAGACATTCCTCATTAAAACAAGTATCAGCTGTATGCATAGGGAACCACATTTAGTTTTTGACCACTGAAAATGTGTACAATTTACTCATGGAGCCACATTGAGATCCCCATATCTCTGGAACTGAACAATACAAGGCCTTAAGAATTGGTATACCAAAAGAAATGTTTGTTAAGAACCAGAATCTAAAAGAAAATTAAGATGTCTTTAAAGCATTTAAATAAAAATAAAAAACACAAAAATGCTTTTTTCACATTTTTGAAAAGTCACCACTGGCATAATGAAACAAAGATGGCTAAAGTCAACAGATTTTACTAAGAGAGCTACCAATCTCTGAGCAAAAATAACACAAAGATGCTGCCATCTTTCTAAAGTCATTTTCTGACTCCTGGAATTTGGCTCCAAAATCTCATGTGACAATCATAATTGTGACCCTCCTCCACAAAACAGTGGATTATTCAGTAGCCTAAATATTCATCCGTGACATTTAATATTTTACTATTTATGTTTGTCGTTCTTCAGAAAAAAAATATGAACAAAATCAAAAAATTGAGCCGAGGACGTTTCCGAAATCTGGTTGATTTGATACAAAGTGCCCCAGAAGCCGGGATCTGACGACACAACACACAAAATGAGTCCTGACAACACGATTTCACACACGTTCAGGTCCAAGCTAGAAAACAGCTGGCCGTCCTTACGACCAGCGGTCAAGTGCACTTGCAGAAGTGTCTCGAAATGGTCGTGATGAGACAACAAAGTCCTTGGCTTTGCTAATCACTCAATGCAACCATCCTTAAAGTGTATGAGGGAAAAAGTGAAAATGAGACACTTGCAAAGTGTTAAATTAAACTGTTTGTGTGTAGGTTCTTAATTATAGCAATTTTAAGGAAATGCCCAACAAACTCTGCAGCAGAAAAGAATGTTTGGACTTATTTCTGTCCCCGATCACTTTTACAGCCTCTTATCATGAAAGCCCGGAGTTAACAGGACAACATCTGTTTTCCTTATTGATTTTTATTCCTTTTGGAACACATACTGTGCAAGCGGAAAGAGAAATCCAGCCAGTCATCGCCAGAATCAGCACTCCGGCCAACGAAAAGGGACACGGGTGACAAATCACCAGGGCTGAATCTGGATATTGCATTTCAAGGTCTCTGTGTTGGTTGCCAGTGTTTACTGTCATCCAGGGTAAAGAGCAAATAAAAGCAAAAACACATTTGAGGCTCATATAATCGGCCCGTCTGGCAATATTTCACATTCAGACTCAGTGGTGACCAACTGTACACTTGACTTCAGCTCAGTACATTACACTGACTCGTACTGGACGTGATAGTAAACCAGCACCCTCTTGTGGATGAGCTCATGTGTGAATCTGTCCCAAAACATGTCCATGTCACAATTCACAAAGAAAAATTTAATACTTTTTCAAAGAAGCCTTTTGTAGAACCATTAGGAGCTTTTTCACGGATATACTGCCATGTTAAATAAGCACATTCACCCCCCCCCCCAAACCTGTCTCAATGCTGACATATGTTTTTCTCTCAATTGTACAATATATATATATATAATATTATATATATATAATATTATGATTGTTGATAGTGTGTTATTAATAAAAGATTGCCAATATTTCTGAATATTACATTTAGGATTAGAAATATAAAATTCTAATAATATGATATAACATAGTAGTACATTTAATATAGATATATATTATCTATCTATCTCCTTACACACACACAACCACACATTGTTAAATGTATAATAGAACCTAATTCATTATATACAGTACGTGTGTGTGTGTGTTAATATTGTTTGTGCTATAATGCACAAACATAACAACTAATAAATAAATAATACATAATATTTAGCTATGCTAATTAAAATGTTTTTGCATTATAAAAATTAGAAAAAAGAATTGGGGATAAATGTGACCCTAGAGCAAAAAAGCAGTCTAAGTCGCTGGGGTATATTTGTAGCAAAAAACATTGTATGCGTCAAAATTATAGATTTTTCTTTTATAAAATCATTAGGATATTAAGTAAAGAAAAATGTTCCGTGAAGATATTTTGTAAATCTCCTACAATAAATATATCAAAACTTAATTTTTGATTAATAATATGCATTGCTAAGAACTTCATTTGGACAACTTTAAAGATGATTTTCTCAGTATTTAGTTTTTTTTGCACCCTCAGATTCCAGATTTTCAAATAGTTGGATCTCAGCCAAATATTGTCCAGGGTCACAAATGTGTTTAATTGTCATGTCAACATTGTAATGACTTCCTTAAAGGGGTCATATGATGCTTTTTAAAAATCATTATTTTGTGTATTTGGTGTAATGAAAGTTTATGCGGTTTAAGGTAAAAAAAAAAACACATTTTTTCCAAAGACTGTAATGATTGTTGCTACTCTATGCCCGCCTTTCTGAAAAACGCTGGTCGATTTTACCAGATCACGGTCTGAAAAGCGATGGTGTGCTGTGATTGGCCAGCTATCCAGTGCGTTGTGATTGGCTGAATACCTCAAGCGTGTGACGGAAATGTTACGCCCCTTAACACACTGTGATGCCGTGTCCCGGCCGGAGCGATGAGACAAAAACATTAAAACCCATTATAAATGAGGCATTTGTTGCATCCAGTGGGGACATAATAAATAAATGATTATAATGACTCGTACTGTCTTTTTACACGTTGCGTTGCAACGCGCCGCGTAAACATAAAACCATGTCAGCATTTGTGATCGGACAAATGACAAAAAACAAGTGCTACTCTACACTGCCCAAAAACTCACGTTTTGAATACTTGAATGATCAGGGGCAAAAGTCTTTTTGTAAATGAAAACATATACAGTCTGTGAGTCAGAACAGCCGCATTGTAGTCTACCCTCCCAGGATCAGGAAACAGTCCTCCAAAAAAATGCGCTGCACACATCTGAATATTTGGGTTTAAACTGTTCTGGAACAGTGTTGTAATACAACTTAAACACTGATTTCTAGTAGTGTCCTCTTTTGGAAGACCAAACAAACAAAGTAGTTTCGCTTTCACAACGAAAACACACAGCTGGACACAGCGTGAGCTAGAGTGAGTCAGAGGATGGCGGGGTCGAAAACGGCGGTCCCGGCATATTCGACGAAGGAGTGGCAACCACATGTGATGACCCCGGGCTGGACTCTGCTTCGTCTACGGTGAAAGCCGATCCAGCGATCCATTGCACTAAGTTGATGTATTCCCTCAGCGCCCAGCACAGATCAGCTCAAGGCATGACAAAGCGGATACCGTCCTCTTTTGGAAGACCAAACAAAATAGTTTCACTTTCACAACGAAGCACACAGCTCTTCACGACATAGCGGCGGCGGCAACAATAATACTACAGCGAGAATAAAATTTACGGCCTTGTAGCGTCTGGACCAATAAAACACACAATATATATTTTGTTTTTATATTTAACAAATACTCTGTAACCCCCCTCAAGTTAACAAGCCATATGAGGACCCATAACCCTTCCCCCCGGAATGCGTAACAACCCAGGAAGTCGAACAGGCTTCTTTGTTGCAGGGCAATCAACGCGGATATCACTGGGTTTATTGGCCAAAAGTATGTAAATCAGGGAAAATCCCTGCATGTCCCAGGTCAAGAGGCAGTGTAGAAATTGACTTTTATACTAATTAATTCCTAGGAAAACCTTTCTTTGAATGAACAAACATATCCTTCAGGTCATTGTGTATATTATTGCTGTTTTGTATTAATCTGGTGTATTATAGACTATTTTTATTCATGCTTTCGATAAACCACTCATTCATATAAGTAACTCTACCATGTATAGTATCTATGAATTCGTATTCGGATGATCTAACTGAGAGTGCATATTACATGCTGATACCTCTGCAACATATTGATGTTCTAAGAGTCTTTAATAATTGTTACACAAGCTTCATACCACAAATTACCATGCTTTCCAACAAAGGGCCATAAAAAACGCCTTGTATCTCAGAACCCCCACTTGAGGTTCTGGACGTTCTCATTGGATAAGCCCCTCTTGAGAGGCGGGGATCTTCTCCGACCTTAAAGGACACACTTCAGGGGGACCCGCCCCAGTCGGTGGTTCGGTCAGATGCTAAGATAAAGATGTGAGAAAACGCTTCAGGATATCAAACCTCAGTGCCAGGCCTTTCGGCCTTGACATTTCCATTCACCAAAGATTCTCTGACTCAAACTGGTTCTTTTCATCAACTAATTTCACCAAGATCTGGGGCCTTAAGATTGCATCAGGAATCTCTTTCAGACAGTCCGAGACTCGCAAGTATCAAACTTAGTCTTATTAATTGATACATTAAGTATCAGTTACACTTTTTACAAAGGTGAGTTTGAACTAAGAATCTGACGTATCCCCCAGGCTTAGATCTGCTGAATATGCAATATGGTTCCATAAATTTCATTCCTTATGTCTCTTTCTGTAAAGAGTTAACTTAACCCTTTCCTTATACCAAAGTATGTGTATGTGTGTGTGTGTGTGTGTAGGTGTATGTCCTAGAACAGTTTATGTGCTTAGTAGGATGTTAGACCAGTTTATGTGTTTCTGTAGTATGTTGGACTAGTTTAAGTGATTATGTAGTTAATAAAACCTTACTTGAATCACACTTGACGTTGTTCATTGTTTACTCATAACTGAAGTCCCTAATCATGCAGATTTATGCTACAAACTCTTTGTAGAATTGTACAGTAAGAAAGTTATTTCCCTTAACCAGGAATTAACGTTCTTAGAATTGACAAGACAGTTGACCGTGAGAGGTCAGCTAAATATCTACAGCAAATCTAAAATATTCATAATTAAAAAAAACATAATAAAAAACAGTTATGCGTTAATTATGATATTTCCCATGAGCTGATCGTTAAAATTCTGTTTTGCCCAGTGAACATTTGGCCGGCATTATGAAGTCTTCCCACATAGTGACGTAGACATGTGGGGGCGTGTTAGAACGAGCCGTTTTAGGTAGGTGTGGCTGACTCTGAACTTTTATAAAGTATATCTCTTTGGATTTGAGACTTTAGTCTTTGCAACTTTACAGATCTTCTTTATGCACCAAGAGCTTGTAACACTCCAAAGAGAAAGGAACAAAGGAACAATTGAAATCGCATCATATGACCCCTTTATAGTCCTAAAACAGGCCTTTTGTCATAAAACAAAATATCATAATATTTTTGGGGTTATTATAACTTGAACATGTTTGCTCAAAAATGCCTTATAAAAATCTGAGAAGTAAGACTCGAACAGTGACTTTCAATGCTCATCTCGCAATATTAAAGAGAAAAGAAAAGAAAAATCAATGCTCTGTACCATTACAGTCCATGATTTATTCTTAACTGGGCTTGTACGGTCTGTGACCAAAAAGTGTTTTCTATATAAAAAGGCTACAGTATTTTGCGAGAAAAAAAAGTTTTTCTCTTTTTCTGCCACTTTTGGTTTTGGCTGCTTTTAGGCTTGAGGGAAAAAATCATTTTGTCAGCTTCAATTAAATTCCCATTTCATTGCATTTTTCATTGCGAACGCCTGGCAGTCTATGGCCAACTCTATAACGGCATGTACAGGGAGATAAATATTTCCATGTTTTGAGTGGAAAAGTCCTGTGAAACATGGCTGAACTTTCAGCGTCGACCCTCTCGGACACATATTCTCATTTTTGTATGTCCTGGAACGGCTGATGAAGTATTACAGCAAACTAAGGGGGGGAATTAATCAGTAAGCCAGGTGCATGGATCCACCCAGCAGAGATGAGCTGAACTGAAGTCATTCCCAGACACAGTATATCAGCCGGAGTGGATGCTTCAACATCAAGAGAAGAGACAAGTGCATTTCAGTGAAACATTTACAATCTGGGTCAGCAGCTAGTCAAACAGCAACATATCAGAGGACAGATGAGGAGAAGCGCTGCAGCAGAGCTCTGAGACACTCAGTAGACCAAAACATTCCTGCATCACCGAGACCTTTCCATGATGTTTCCATTGCTGTTCTAGTTAGAACAGAAGGGTTTAAACAAATCATTTTAGAGTTTGCATTTACATTTACGTGTTTGGCAGACACTTTTATTCAAAGTGACATACAAAAGAGGAACAAAAGCTCTTAATGAGTTTGGACTCATAAATTAGATTTCTAATTAAATATTTTAGAAATTAGCATAACTAAAACAACGTAATCCATATAGAAATTTCCATGACTTTTCAAGGGCTGAAAATTACAATGTTAAATTTCCTTGTTTTTCCCAAGAGAGATTACATTTCATCCCAATATAATATAATAAGAAATGATTATACTGATATATTTATAAACGTAAAATGAGTCTAAAAATGATACAATGATTTATAACATTTTATAATATTTTTATATATAAGCTTTTTTTTCTTTACAATAATATACCTTTGGGGGGAAAGTACGTAGTTGTCATGAAAATAGTCATAAAATGCAAATCTTAATAGTTTTTAAAAAACCATTTTCATTTAATTTCAGAGTGTAAAATATACTTTCTAATTTATTTCTTTTGAGCTTGGGGTAAAATATGTTCTACACGTTTTCCACTCTTGATGTACAAAATTCTTGAAAAATTTTTGCATAAAGTTAAAATAAAAAGTTTACTAAATGGCACAATGATTTAAAAACATTTTGTTAATTTCCACATTTGGTTTATTTATTTCTTTTATAATTTAGATTTATAGTAGTATATATATATATATATATAGAATAAACAACCACACCACATACATACATACATATATAGTATAATGTCAGTATAAGTCCTATTTCTTTTTTTATACTTAAATTTTATATAATGAAATGATAATTCAAAATATACTTTTGAGTATATACTTGAGTTTTGGTGAAACATGATTAAATATGAAATTATTAAACACTTACATATTGTAGAACTGAGCATAAAACAATTCAACTACTATACAAATGTCCATGACTTTTTTGCAAAAGTAGGTTATCCTTTTCCTTTTGCGTTTGAACATGACTCATCATGAATATGAATCTCAATTGAATTGCACATGTTGTTGAAAGGTGTTTTTCACTCTTGGACAACAACTTCATGATGATAATAAAAATAAAAGCTACCTGAATGTGGGTACACATGTATGTTAACGCATGGGGGGGGGGGGGGCACTGCAACAGTTTTCTCTGGTGGGAAGAGTACACACACACACACACACACAAACACAGTCCTGCATAACAATACTGAGCAGGGCATCCCTCCTCAACAACAACTCAACACAAGCATCTCATCCATTCACATCACCAACACACACGCCAGTACACATCCAGCTGCAGTCACACAACACACAACCTCAGAGCTCCGCGTCAAAACCAGCGAGAAACACAGCGAAACGTGCCGACGACACTGAAAAGCTGTGCCCTAAACAGCAAGCTGAACACAACACAGCACAGAGAGAGAAACGCGGCGTTCGCACTGATTTCCAGACGCGCCTGCGTCATAATGGACAGACAGCACGTCATAATGGATCAAAGATACAAAGTAACAGAGGCGGCGCGCCAAATGCATCTTACCTCAAGGCGAGCTCGAGCGCGTCTGGCAGGCTTTTGGCGTCTAAATTCGCGGATAATGTGAGACGGGGCAGGTTGGTTGGCTGCTTGGGTGGGAAGCTGGGAAAGAACTACAGGAAGCGAGGGGCAGATCCAGAGAACATTCACTCAGGACCTGCGCAGATCAGCCGGACACGACACAACACTCGGGCCGTGTCGCAAATAACACACTACCGTACTACACGTGCCATTTTAGAAGTATGGAATATACAAAGCACAGTATGCATAGTATTTTGAATGCATTTTCTGTATTACAATTTATAAAAGCCTTTTTTGATGCATTAGTTTACGGAATAGTGTACTGTGTACTGCATAATATTTTCTCTACTAATGCTACACATTGCATTTAAAAATTTGTTATAAACCATTTTTTTTATTTTAGAAGGCAGCACAACCAATATTACCATAAATACTAAAATTTTTATATATTTAAGTATTAATATTTTAGACAGATCCATGTTTTTTTATATTATAATTTATTATTTAGTATGCGTATAAAGCTTAAAAAATACGAATGAACTGTTATCAAATATATTTGTAGGAAAGTTGTATGTATGAAGGGTTTGTGTGATATTAGAAGTTAAATGTAAAAAGATTTGATTCTGCTATGACATTGTTAAAGGGGTCATATGATGCAATTAAAAATGTTCCTTTCTCTTTGGAGGTGTTACAAGCTCTTGGTGCATAAAGAATGTCTGTAAAGTTGCAAAGACTAAAGTGTCAAATCTAAAGAGATATTCTTTATAAAAGTAAGAGTCAGCCACGCCTACCTAAAAAACGGCTCGTTCTAACACGCCCCAAATATCTACGTCACTATTTGTGGGAAGATTTGCATAACGCCGCCCAATTGTTCATGCAAAGAAAGAAGGCGTAACTTTTATTCTCGCTGTAGTATTGTTGCCGCCGGCACCATGTCGTGAAGACGCTGTGTGTTTCGTTGTGAAAGCGAAACTACTTTGTTGGTCTTCCAAAAGAGGACGATATAACACTTCGTCATGCAAGAGATGATCTGTATAGGTAGATAAGGAATTACATCAACTTCACGTGGGACCAAAGCGGAGTCCGCTAAATGTGTCCATCACATGGGTTTGCCGCTCATTCGTCGCTACTCCGAGGCGCCGTCTAGAAACGCCGCCTCAGCTCACTCTTAGCTCCGCTGTGGGCCGCCGTGTTTTTTCTATTTGAACGCAAACACTAAATTTGTTTGCTTTTCCAAAAGAGGACAAGACTAGAAATCAGTGGTAAGTTGTATTTACAACACGTTCCAGAACACTTCAACCCAAATATACAGATGTGTCCAACACATTTTATGGAGGACTGTTTCATGATCCTGGAAGAGTAAAAAAAGGCTTAGACTACATGCCGGCAGTTCGATCAGTAAGTACGTTTTTCATTAAAGGAGTTCCACGGATGATGCAAAGCGAGTTTTTTGGGCAGTTTAGAGTAGGGCTTGTTGTTTGTCATTCTCCGATCACAAATGCAGACATGGATTTATGTTTACGCGGCGAGATGCAACGCAACGTGTAAAAAGACAGTATAGGTCATTATAGTCAGTAATTATGTCCCCACTGGTTGCAGCAAATGCTTTGTTTGTAATGGGTTTTCATGTTTTTTTGTTTCGTCGCTCCGGCCGGGACACGGCATCGACAGTATGGTGAGGGGCTTAACATTTTCGTCTCACGCTTGAGGTATTTGGCCAGTCACAACGCACTGGATAGCTAGCCAAACGGAGCACACCTCGCTTTTTTAACGATGAGCTTTGTAAAAATCGACGTGTTTCAGAAAAGGCGGGGCATAGAGGAGAAACATATAATGTACAGTATGTGGAAAATAATAAAGTTTTTTAACTTTAAACCGCATAAACAAATTTCATTAAACCAAATACACAAAATAATGTTCATTTTTAGCAGCATCATATGACCTTTAATAGATTATTCAAAAAAATTTAAAAGATTTAATGTTTGAAAGTTTTGCCCATTACATATTAAATATAAAAAATTATAATATTCAATAGCTATAATTAATAAATGTATCCTCAGTTCACAATTTTTTTTTATATTTAATCAAGGCATCAATGTGCATAATAAGTCTAAAGGTCTTTGCATACGGAGTCCAAAATACTTATCTAAAACTTTTTTCGCATGTTAAAAAATAAATACGACCTAACGTTGTGTCAATCACGTTTACACACGTTTGCCTCCGAAACTTTTGTTCATCATAAAAAAAATTCAGATCAGGTTAAATTTTCTACGTTTTCGTATCCATAGCAAGCATTTTGATAGGAAAGGATAACAAATACGGAAAAAAAAACAAAAAAAAACACTCATTCGAAAAATTTCGGCGGAAATAAGTTGAGTTCTAGTAAAGTGTTATGAAATTTTTTTTATTTTTTGAGTTTTCAAAGAATTTTGTTATATATTTTTAAAACATGAGGGCCACTATAGATAAGGTTATTACAGTTAATTTACCATTAAAAATACGATTTCATAATTGAAATAAATGTTAATTGAAGATAAAATATTAAAACTAATATATATAATTTAAATTAGTTGATTACTGAAAAATCTAAAACAAATATAAAAAGAATAAAAAAATATGCAGACTAGAATGTACTGTATTCGGTAATCGCGATCTATCACGGTAATGAATGCACGATATTGTTATCGGGGCACTCTAAATACGTGAAAATTAACATTACACTTATTACGAATTTTGGAAGGCATTTAAGAATACATCCATTCAACTGGTGTAAACAATGCAAAAATCGCGTATGCTGCGGGAAAGACGCCATGCGCACTTGATGAAATAAGCGGCGGATGAGAAGGGACCACAGCGAACATTTGGAGCGCCGCTCGGGATGAAAGGCACTTGCACCTCTGACAGCCAGAGGGCGCTGAACAGCAGACATGCAGCCGTTCACCCCGGAAACCTGTAACACAAAGCAGCTGCACTACTTCATGTTTCGGAATAGTGTTAAAGATTTAAACAGCCATCAGATTTGTTGGTATTCGCTCTGGATGTTCATCACAGCGCCAAAACTACATATTTAGACCTTAATCGGCTAATTTATCTTTCAATTTTTTTTTACAATTTTAATCTGGACTACAACTTGCCCTAGATATTGTTTGAAAGCGTTTTTATTCTTTATTGTTCGGTCACACTTTACATTAGCGCTTCATTAGTTAACATTAGTTAACAAACTGCCAATGAAAATTCTTCTGAACATTCATTAATCTTAGGTATTCCAATATTTAATAACACGTTGTTAAAATCGAAAGTTGCAACTGTTATTTAATGAGCTAACATGAACTAAAGGACTTCTTTTTTTATACAAAGAGAATACCGTCTGTAGAAAAATTGTGAATGTTAATGCATTAACTCAGGTTAACTAATGAGGTCTTATTGTAAAATGATACCTATTGGTCTTAATAATTCTTTTGCACTTTAATCTGTGCAAAACTTTTAACTTTATACATTTTTTGTATTGCTTTATTGTATTTAAATGTTCAGTTATTTTGTTATAAGAAAAAAGTTTTTAAACTTGTTATACTGTATTATGACAGCACTTTATTTTAAAACTAAATTCCAATATCGTGATAATACCGTATACCGCGATAAAAGCATTAGCAATTAATCGCAACATGAAAATTTGATTACGGCAATCCCCTAAAGCCGACATATTAAAAAAATAATAAAAATGTCAAAACGACAAAATTGTTAAAAATTAAATGTTTAAAATAGAAAAACGATTGAAACTAGGATTATAAACAAAGGTTAAAAGTATTATAGTTATTAGAAGCATATATGAAAAGCTTATAAAAAATTATCCAATTGTTAAAAATATTGTTATTTTATATATTAAAATAATATTACTAGTGAAATAATACACCCAAACTGAATGTTTTAGCACTCATCTTTTTGAGACGCAGCTTCATAAAAGAGTAAAACGTCACTCTCGTAGCGCACATGTCTGTTTAATCGTTGATCTCCGATGAAACAAACATCTACCAGCATCGATACAATATGTTATGAATGTTAAAAAACGCAGTGGATAGAATTTCGATAAAAGATAGAAAAATATGAAGAAACTATAGAACATCACTTAAACTCCGCCTCATACAACAGCTGGTGGATTTTTAATTTGACGGCGCTCTTCTTGGCGTAAGGCAGCCGCCTGAGATACGGCAGTAAACTAAACAAGAACATCTCGTCCTCCAAGTCCTCGTTGGCCTCCATCTGCCACTTCCTCTTGCGTCCCGAACCCTGCGATCCCGACGCCGAGTAGTGCGAGGATCCGTCCAGCATCCCGTGATCGCCCTCAAAGTCCTGCGCCACAAACGAGGAGTTCCCGTCCGCCGTCGTCTCCTCCTCCTTGTCCTCTTCGTCTCGGTCGTCCTCGGGCTCGTCGGAGGCCAGCGATCGGGACTGGATGAAGGGCGTCAGGAATGACATCTGCCAGCTGTACTTCCAGCTGCGGTGGGACGTTCCCGAGGCTCGCCGGCGCTGCTCAGCACGCTTGTCTTTGATGAACATATCCCGCAAGCTCTTCCATCTCCTGCGACAGTCCTCTTCTGCACACAGACACAACAAACACCGCTGAAGACATGCATGATATGATGCACACTCAACTCAATATAAAGAGTGACATGACATTTTGCATTTTACTGTTTTTAAGCATATGCATACTTAATGCACCTAACAATAAAGTTAAGAACAATCGATAAACAGTGATTTTAGCATGTGCACACTTAATATTAATAACCTAAGGGCACTTTACAATGGTCAGTATAAATACAAATAATATAATTAACAATGCATTGTACAATAATCAATAAATAGAGATTTAAGGATGTGTGCGTTTAAATAATAATAAAATAAACAATACATTTTACGATATGCAGGATTTAAGTATATGTATACTTAATCAAATTAAAAACAAATATTGCAATGATCAATCAATAGTGATTGAAGCATATACATATGTTTAATTAATAACATAAATAATACATAAGCAAAAAATAGTGATTTAACCGTATCTTAAATTATTAATATAAAATACATTGTATAATAAGAAAAAAACAATAACAGTGATTTAAGCGAATGTATATTTAACTAATAATATAATTAACAAACTTGACAATAATCAATAAATAGCCATTTTAATTAATAAGATAATTAACAATGAATCTTTCAGTTATTTAATATGTATAATTACGCATATCTATAGATTAATTTAAAAATTAAATTGTACCATAAGCAATTACATAGTGATAAGACATGATTAATAAATAAACAAATCTTTGGATCAATAAGTAGTAAGTTAAGCAGCGATATTTAATAAAAATAACTATAATTTAGAAAACTCATAAATAGGTGATAATTACCAATGACTATATTAATATAATTTGTAAAATAAAAATCTATTTGAAGAAACTACAACTTTAATACTTAGAGGTTAATCATATCGTGAAATATACAAACATTTTACAATTAGAAATGGTGATTAAGCATATTAATGACATAATCAACAATAAATCTTACAATCATCAATAAGCAGCAATTTAAGCACGAGTATATTTAATTTTAATTTCATAAAAAATGAAATATTGAACAATAATACTAATTTCTTGCATGGAAAAAATATATGCATGTCTAGGGCCAGTTCAGATGATAATTTACAACATGTTACAGTGCATATGTAAAACTTTCCCAGCATATTAAAAACATATTCAGTCATGTATTTTGCAAACGAGGTCTAAATTGGCCCTAGGCATGCATGCATGCATTTATGCATACAGCATCAAAAAAGTATGCATGCGTGTACATCATACTTTGCAAAAAAAAAAAACAATTACTAAAGATGATAAACTTATTTTTCTCATTATTTTTACGATGCAAACCCAAATCTGACTGATGCATCTCCGGTTAAAAATATCGCTTTGTGCATCAAAATGGAATTCAGCAGCAACTCAATAAACTTTCAATGAAATCAAATCCCACTTACTGTGCAGACCACCAAACTCAAAACAACTCATGCCTGCGTACAGTTAAGTGTCATATCTAGCCGATTAACCCATCCAATGCCTTTTCAACTCAAACACACGTTCTGTTAGGTCTATGGTGAAACGGAAACAGCATTCATTAGTTATAAATTAAATCTTCCTGTTAGCCTACTCTGCAACAAGCTAACAGCACACAGCGAGCAGTTTAGTAAGCAACAAACAACTTGAGAAACCGCAACTCTTAACTTACCTGGAATTTCCACTTGCAGACTCACGGCTCTCCATGCTTTGGCTTTCCTAGCAGCGTCTTTATATGAATTTATTGTAGAATTGTATAACTCGGGATAGTCGGACACCGCTGCTATTAACCTCTCCTCCATTGTTGTTAGCATTGGGCGGCAAGTGTTTCTAGCGCAAGAGACATGAGCGGTTATTCCGGTAGGGGGCGCTCGGTGGCCCAGAAATCATAATTCTCATTGGGTTCTATTCATATTTTCAGCACAGTTTTTCTCATTGAGGGGATTTTTTTTTAAACAACGTATAATCTTTTTAGTTTGTTATTAATATGAATTACTATGGGATTCACAATTAGAAATCTACCGTCGCGGATTCGCTATATTTTTATGTTCAAAATTAATCTCTAGTAAGCACAAACGGCTGTGATTGGTTCATTACGAACAGCGCTGAGAAATGTAACACGTACCACGTGACAATTCCGCTAGCGGTCATGAAGGTAAACAACACTTAAACAGCGGCACCGAGACACTTCAATATCTATTCAATTTAAAAGTTATTTAAAATAGTAGAAACACGATTTAGAACCATCATACCCGACCAGTCAGAAATAACAGACCCCGCCCGTTTTAGATAAATATTTGATAATTGAGACTTGTCATTTGCACTTATATATTGCTCTTTTGTTAGTTTTGACTGCTGTTATTGTCCTCATTTGGATTAAAATGACCTTAAATGTATAATGTAATTAAATGTAATTAAAAGGCCGCGTAAAAATAGGAGATCTGCGCATGCGCACCTTGAAGCACACGTTGCAATCCGAAAGTGTCAAGCCGGAAATGTAGTTATGAGTAAGCTGCCCAATTGGAATAAGGGCTGCCAACCTTTAAATCTAAAAAGAATACATAATGATTGATTTTGGCAGGGAAGAACCAAAGTTGTTTATTTGTGTATTAGAAATCACCTTAAATGCTTAGTGTGAGGGCATATAATAAACAAGGACAACGAAAAATCAAAATTCACTTTTTTTTTTTTCTTTTTTTTTTGATCTTCTAGATCCAATTATTATAGGTGTATCTTTTGCTCCCCTTGGATATCGTAGCGTTTCCTTCAGGGTTTGTGTGTCGGGTCCTGCACATGTGTGGCTCCCCTACTGTTGGCGTGCTATTTTTGGACAGGTTCATGATTCCTATTCTTCTATTAACACTTATCCTTCTGTGTATTCTGCCATAAACCAAAACATCACGTTTTAACATTTAACCATTTATAAACATATGTTGTGACATACTTGCATGAAATTTCACCTGGATAAAATTGGATTTCTAAGAGCAGGCCTTTAGTGTCTGCAAAATAAAAAGCTTCTGTAGTCAGGGGGAAACAAACCTCTAAACTAAATTATTTGCGGCTTCATTGTAAAGGGGCTAATATGAGGCGATTTTTCAAAGTTCTCCTTTCTCTTTGGGAGTGTACAGTGATTGTGCATGACTCAGATCCCTGAAGTTGCAAAGCCTAAAGTCTCAAAACCAAAGAGATATTCTTATCAAAGTTAAGACTCTGCCACGCAACGTCTCGTTCTAACACGCCCCCACATACCTACATCACTATGGGTACAAGATTAGCTAATGCGCCCCCCCAAATGTGCACTGCAAAGAAAGGTGGGGGGGAGAAAGAAGGTGTGGTTTCAGTAACCCGCAGTTAGTGTTGAAGCAGCATGTCAGGGAGACGCGGTGTGTTTCTAGGCGAAAGCAAAAGCATTTATTTGGCCTTCCGGAAGTAGATGCATTTAGGAATCTTTCAGATTACTTACAACAGAACAGCAATGCATTGTATGGACGACCGTTTCGTGAACCTAGGAAAGGAGGTCATTCTGACTTTGCTATGACAATCTGGTGCTTCTGAATCAGCTACTTTTTTGTTATTAGTTTAAGTATTTGCTATGACTGTTCAAATGCGGAGTTTTGCAATCGTGTTGTGGTGTGCGTGCGATCGCGATTGCGATAGCGAGGAGATGAGAGAGGAGAGCGAGGACAACACCAGTGGAGTCAGTGTCTAAAGGAGGCTTGTGTATCGCATTAAACTACCAGCTTCTCACTGTTGTTGTCACGACGACTCTGTCCCCTTTCGGGCTGGGGCCCTTTACATTTATTTTGTGACAGATGAAGTTCGCGGATTATGGTAAGGGTGCCGTTTACATCTGCCGACGAGTGCTTGGCGGTGTCCGCGCCAAATCACAAATGCACTGGGTCAGTGGCAAATCATCGAGCAGACTGCGCTTGTCGGAAGAAGCGGGCTTTGTAGAAAACGAAGCTTTTGAGATAGGCGGGGCATAGAGGACCTACAGTAAAGTACAGTATTTGAAAAATAATGTGTTTTTTGGAACATTAAAGCATGTCAACATATTCTGTTACACCAAATACACAAAATCATGATCTTTAAAAAAGCATCATATGAACCCTTTAAGTTTTCGATTTGTGTTTTAGGTTTTGGTGGAAGTTAAAAAGAGTCTCTCCACAAACATCAAGCAAAAACAAAACACTTGGCTTTCTTTCTAACTTTGATAAGAGTAATGCTGAAAGTTTTAGGAAAATTGATACCTATTTCTATGTGATAGGTCAAGCAATATGATAGTTCGGCACGCGTCGTTCAGACACAGCAAACAGCCATTTTCTTCCAAGAAAAGAACAAACTAGAGAAATGGAAGTCATCAGTGGGGTATAATGATTAAATACAAATAATTTCTGATAGGAATGTAAAGAGCTCTAAAACAGTGTGGTACCATTAGCATTTCTGTATAATCGTACGAAGCTCATGGTAAAATTCATCAGAATTTGTATTTCGACCGTAAAAAAACGGTATTCTAGAATACCACCTAAATCTTCATAAAGACATTATATAAACCAATGTTTTACAGGGGCAATCAATATTTCATCCTCCAGGGTTTGCTTATCTATTCAAAAAGAATGCCTTACGCGCAGTGCAGTGCTAAATCAATGGTTTAAGAACAGAGGCACGCCATGCGATTTTTTAACGATGATCAAAAAACCGGAGCCGCGACACGCGAGTATGAAATGCCGTTGGCTAATTGATGACATATCTAAAAAGAAACATATTTGTCATGTCAGAAAAGCTCTTTAGTGAACATTTACAAATATTCCGGTAGTTTACTGCTTATGCACAAGGTACCCTGTTGAAAAAAACAGCATATGCTGGTTAGGTATGTTTTGATGCCGGTTTAAGCTGGTCCTTTTCTGGTTTGAGCTGGTCCTTTGCTGGTATATGCTGGTCCTTATGCTGGTCCTTTTGCTGGTTTAAGCTGGTCATGTGCTGGTTTGTTTTTGCTGGTTTATGCTGGTCCTTTTGCTGTTTTTTGCTGGTCCTTTGCTGGTTTTAGCTGTCCTTTGCTGGTGTATGCTGGTCCTGTGCTGGTTTATGCTGGTCATTTGCTGGTCATTTGCTGGTTTAAGCTGGTCATTTGCTGGTTTATGCTGGTCCTTTGCTGGTTTATGGTTTATGCTGGTCCTTTGCTGGTCATTTGCTGGTTTATGCTGGGCCTTTTGCTGGTTTATGCTGGTCATTTTCTGGTTTATGCTGGTCATGTGCTGGCTTATGCTGGTCCTTTTGCTGGTTTATGCTGGCCATTTGCTGGTTTATGCTGGTCCTTTGGTTTAGATGGTCTTTGCGGTTTATGTGGGTTTATGCTGGTCCTTGAGGTTTATGATGGTACTTTGATGTTTATGCTGGCCATGTGCTGGCAAAGGACCGGTTTAAACCAGCAAAGGACCAGCTTAAACAGCATCAAAACATACCTAACCAGCAGATGCTGTTTTTTTCAACAGGTGCGCTATTTTTTCAACAGGGTAGCCTATTTTCGAATCGGATTAAAGCGTTTATGTGCTTCATTTTTTTCTTGTTGATCCGATTATTTTAGGTCTACACCACCATTTAATTCGAATCGAGCTAAATCGGATTGTTTGATGTGTTTACATAAAGGCTTATCAGTCGTCAATCCTTACTAACGGAATATTTGGGTGCATGTAAATGTAAATGGAAAAAATCTGACATGAAAGTCCGTTCAGTCATTAAAATACCCTTTTAATATTAAAGAAACCGCAACAACAATATCCTTTTATGAATATGTAATATAAAATTACACAATGACCTGTGAATGACCATCAAAATATAGGCTATAAGTGTTTTCCACATTATTCTTACATGTCAAGGACTTTCTCAAAATCTGTGTTCCCCAAAACCGAGAATAATCCTTCCATGTCCAGGTTCCCTAAAAAGTGAAATATAAAACAACATTTGGTTGTTTTCATACCTGACAGAGATTACATTTATATGATGAGTGCGTCATCGATACTGACCGGGTCAGAAACACTGGGCGCTTGATGAAGCTGATGTTGTGCCTCCTCTTCCTCACAGTCTTCCTCAGTCAGAGTCTCTCCACTAGAGAAATGAATCACCTTCACCTGTCGGGGACTGACGTCTCTCAGCGGCTCCTGTACATCAGTCATTACGATCAAAACTAGACTTTTCTTCTTACAAACTGAAGCGAAATTTTTGTCTTCATCTTTTAATTTTCAGATATGTAATAAGACACATGACAAGAGCATTTAAAGGGGTCATATGTTGCTTTTTTTAAAGATCATTATTTTGTGTATTGGTGTAACAGAATATTTTGACATGCTTTAATGTAAAAAAAAACACATTATTTTTCAAATACTTTACATTATTGTAGGTCCTATATGCCCCGCCTCTCTCAAATGTTTTGTTTTCTACAAAGTCCCTCCTTTCGACAAGAGCAGTCTGCTCTGATTGGTCAACTGACCCAGTGCATTGTGATTGGCCGAACACCGCAATCACTCGTCAGAAATGTAACGCCCCTTACCATAATCGCAAACTTCATCTTTCAAAATAAATGTAAAGACAGATCCCGAAAGGGTAACAGAGTCGCGTGACAGACACAGTGGATGAAGCTGGTATGTGTTTGCAGTACCCAAGCCACGGTTAAGACAGCTGACCCAACTGTGATTTGTCTCGTCGCTCTCCGCTCTCCGTCTCTCTCTCTCTCCCTCACTCTTCTCTCTCCTCCTCAGTCTCTCAATCTCCTCTCTCTCTCATCTCCCTCTCTCCTCTCTCGCCACACACACACGATGCGCAAACTCAGCTTTGAACATTCATAGCAAATTTTGCACCTGTTTTGTCCCCACTTCTCAGAATGACTAATACTTTACTTAATACAAAACAGATAGCTGATTTCAGAACGCAGATTGGCCTAAATGCATTGGTGTTCTGTTTTAAGTAATCTTAAAGATTCCTAATTGCATCTACTTCTGGAAGGTCAAATAAAGTGTTTTTGCTTTCGTCTAGAAACACACAGCGTCTCCCTGACATGCTGCTTCAACACTAACTGCGGTACTGAAACCACGCCGCCTTTCTTTGCGTGCACATTTGGGTGGCGTTATGCAAATTTTCCCACATAGTGAGGTAGATATGTGAGGGCATGTTAGAACGAGCCGTTTTAGGGGGGCGTGCAGAGTCTTAACTTTGATAAAGAATATCTCTTTGCTTTTGAGACTTCGTCCGTTGCAACTTCAGGGATCTTTATCTATGCACAATCAGCTTGTAACACTCCAAAGAGAAAGGAAAACTTGAAATTGCATCATATGACCGCTTTAAGCATCGCGTTGTACGCTCCAAAAAATATTTAAGCCTAGATTTAAGATTTATGTAGCCTATTTGAATTCCATATCAAATTAGTGAAATTCCATCTAACACGAACTAAGAAACCTAATTTGATACATATTTGTCAGTCATACATAAATGAAAGAGTTAAGATTTCTGCTCTCAAAAAAAAAATCATAATTATTTGCGTTTATTTGATTTTAAATAAACACATTTTCAAAATGCATTTATATAAATTGCTTAGAATCGGCATAAATCTTTTCACCGTGAAAACAATTTAATTTATTCAGTTAAAAAGTATGAACCAGCATTCAGTTTATTATTACAGAAAGCTGTTTTATTCTCTGTATTATCGAACTGGATGCATTTTATATGCAATTCGAATATATAAATCTTGAATTTAGACCTGAATATTTAGTGAGATAGTGTGACGGTGTATTTGCCAAGGGCAGCTGCTGCAATAAGTGTATGTAGATTAAATAAAGGCTTGGTTAAAAAAAGCTAAAAGCCGAATAACAATAGAGATACTGACCTACTGCTGTTGAGATATAGACAGTTGATCAAATGCAGATAAAACACACTTACGTCTGTGTGCATGCTGTGCCCTTTCCAGCAGAATCCTCCGTGTTGTGCTGCTTTGGTCAGAATATCTTCAGAGATCCTCAAATAATGATTTTTCTCCCAGTTGGCAGAAAGTGTCCATCACAGGAGGAAGTCTCGTGCACACGGATGTTGTTGTTCCAGGACAGATGAACTACATATTTGCTGATGTAGACGTCAGTCTTGAGCATATAATCTTGATAAACTTGTATTGCTAGTATTGCAAAAAGATCAAGCCAGTACCACATGATTCAAAAATTCTGGAGAACAAATGCTGAACAAAACAAATAGCTGACACACATTTTAATGGGGAAAATCCATTAAATGCATGACTGTGAGTTACAGTTTGACATAGTAATCTGTAAGTATACATGATGATGAATACATATCCATACAACTGCATAGATGGCAAAACGAATAATTACAAAAACTAAAAGTGACCATGGAGTGTCATCTTACAATGCCAGAGAAAGTCTTGTTCCATTCTGTTAAATAAATATACAGCAAAATATCTGACAATCATTTACCCTTAATAAGTATACAAGCTCTTGCTGTTGCGTATGAATTAAAGCAGGGGCCAAAACATTTAGTGATCATTTCTGACCTGTGGCCGATGTGAAAGTGCATATAGTTTTGTTGAAGTTTTTACAACCCTTAAAATGAAGCACCAGTGTCACATTTACTGACGCAAACATGGTTGAACATATTCAGACAAATGTCAGTGTTGAGCTTACAGAAAAATAAAAAACCTATCAAATCAAACCAGCAAAAACAAAGTGAGTTTCCTATGTCACGTACAGCACAGCAATCCATGTTTGGATTATTTGGACCGGTTTCAAATCAGAAGCAAAATCATTTTTTCATAAATGACTGTAAATACATACACACATAAGTCCAGTAAAAGCTGATATTAGAAATGCCAATCAGACTGAAGCTCATGGCACTTCACATCTTCACCCTGTTTGATTCTGTTACCCAAATGACGAGGATGGTTTTAATCTGAGCTAGTCAAATATAACTGGGTCTCATTCTGTTCTTTTCAAACCAAAGCCCAACTAAAAATGTGCTTTTCCACTCCTCCCGCTTAGAAATATTAATCATACAGCAGATATTTTAAGTGCAATAAGTCATAATCTTTTATCTTAAACTAATGTACTGTGTTGTTGTATTTCGATAGCAACTGCTTTTGTTAATTAAATCACAAAAGTCCAGAAATTATATTTTGCATGAAGCCGATTTTTCAGACAAGACTATTTATTGCATTATGGCGAATTAGATATCATTTATATAATATCATTATTCTCCATGACAATAGCACATTTAAACCCAGATTCTCATTACTGCAATGACAAAGAAATATATTGAAATTATATATATATATAATTATTATTATATATTATATATATATGCAGTGTTGGGGGTAACTCATTATAAGTAACGCGAGTTACGTAATCAGAACTAGTAAAGTAACGCATTACTTTAAATTTTACAAGGAAATATCGGAGTTACTTTTTCAAATGAGTAATGCGTTACTTTTTTTTCAATTTATTGATTGACAGCTCTCCTGTCCCATGTTGAGAAAAATCAGAAGATGTTACTAGTTCTAATATGCATTCATTCATCTCACTCACAAAAAAACAAAACAGATTCAGTATTCCTCAAAATAATGCAACTCAGAATATGATGCAACCCTGCAATAATGAAATGTTAAACAACAAATATCATTTATGTATTTAATCCCATTCTATTAAGCAATGTCTTTGCTTCTGAGCTTCGATGATCCAGTTCAAGCGTACTAATAAGCACACATTACTCTAGACAAACATTTGTGTGTCTTTGTTTATTGCTGAAGTGTGTTGAAATTTCTTCTGCTGTATTCTACTGTACGGACGTACATTTACTTTCCCTTCAGCCTGAGGTTTATTCATTTCACTTTTGGTGTGAAAGGCTTTTTATATTTGCCAAAAATATAACTTTTTTTTTTTATTTTAAAAACAAACAAGCAATTCCTGTCCAGATTTAAAAAGTAACGCACAAGTAACGTAACGCATTACTTTCCATAACAAGTAACTAAGTAACGTAATTAGTTACTTTTTTATGGCGTAACGCAATATTGTAATGCATTACTTTTAAAGGTAACTTTCCCCAACACTGGATATGTGTGTGTGTGCTTTGAAAATGTGCTTAATTGTCATGAAATTAATATTATAATGCAATAAATCTTAATGTTTTAAAAAAAAAAAAAAGTCCAATCTTTTTTCTTTAGATGTTGGGGTGAAATCTGATATTTTTTTCCTGAAATTCACCTAGTTTAAATTCTTTTTAACATTTGCATTAATCGGTGGATCATTTTAATTAATTAGTTAGTTTCTAAACTTTTATTTTTTTTAAATCAATGGACCCAATAAACCCTAAAAAAAAAATCTCACTAGGATCATCGATATTCTGCAACAGAGAGATAATCAAGTGCAATCAAATGGTCATAATTAAGATTCAGCCTGGGTTATTAGGATTAACGGTTCGTCAGATTTTAGTCGAAACACCTTAAACAGAATCCGAGCACGAGACAGACGCCACTGTTATATCACCATTAGTATATATGAGCAGGGGAGAGAATTAGACGAGAGAAGACTGCAGACTCCTCCAGATCTCCTGGACTGTTAAGAGACGACGCAGCCCGTGTCCTTCTGCGGCTTCAGATCCGCCTCCTTCACCGGCTTTATCTCCTCATCGTGCTTCGCTTTTGCCTGGAGGGGGGAAATAATCATTAAAAAATGGCAATATTTTAATTGCTAAAATCAATATATAGTTTGATGTAAAAATGGTTTCTTTTGCTGATGAGACATCATGACAGTCAGTAAAGAGGCGTCCACTAAGAGCAGATACAGAATGCCGTCTAATGTAAAAATACAATTTAGAACCAAAATTTATTTGCATTTATATTTAACACTATTAATTATGAATATATTTAGGTCAAAGACGGAAAGGTTTTCAAGCATTAGAAAGTGTCTTGTTTAATTTGACTTTTTTAGGAGCATGATTTACAGAAGACACCTACTAAAATGTCATTCAGTGTAACAATAGTTTATGTAACAAAAGATCTTGTCAGGCATATTTACAACAAGAACCATTAGATGACATTAAAAGACTCTATTTCAGCTTCCCTATCTACTTAATTGTCATTTTTAAATCATTTTAACAAGGTTTTACCCATTTGTAACAAGATCTTTAAAATAATACAATTTTGTATGACAATTTTTTCATTATATATCCACGTCCACGGGTCAGAATAAGTATGTTGTTTAATTTTTACATAAATATATCTGTTACGGTGAATGACGATGGGCCTTTATTTCACTGTTTTAGAAACACAATGCATTAAGAGCAGAAAACTTTTGAGCAGGCTGAAGTTAGTTCCATTTAGTACTGCCCTTCAGAAGACAAAACAAGTACAATTTACCCTGACCTTCAAATTCAAAAAGTTTTTACCCCCTGCTCTAAAGGCATCGTGTTTCCTTCTGGAGCATCAGTCAAGGTTTGAACCTTTTGTAACAGTTGCATATGAGTCCCTCAGTCGGAAAAGATGGATCTTAAAATCAAAATATATCAAATATGCAAGAGATGCCAGAAAACCATAGAATTTGCAGGACCTGGTTGATTTTTCTGAAGAACAGCGAGCAGTTTAACTGTTCAGGACCAATAAGGGACTCGTGAATAACATAAACAAAACATAAAAACAGTCGCTGATCATCTAATTCTTGACACAGAATTAAGAATCAAGCGCATGTATGATCCCTCTTATTTTAGTAATTCATATTTTACATATACACTGCCAGTCAAAAGTGTTGGATCAGTAAGACTTGTAATGTTTTTTAAAGAATTCTCTTCTGCTCTCAAAGCCTGCATTTATTTGATCCAAAAAAACAAACAAAAAAAAGCAGTAAAATTGTGAAATATTATTACAAATTAAAATAATGGTTTCTATTTTTACTATACTGTAAAATATAATATTTTTTCTGTGATTGCAAATTAATTCCACATCATTAACTCCCGAAATGTCACATGATCTTCAGAAATCTTCTAAGATGCTGATTTATATTAGAAGTATCAACAGTTGTGTTTTTATTAAATTTTTTTTCAGGATTCTTTGGTGAATAAAAAGTTAAAAGAACAGCATTTATTCAAAAATATTAATCTTTTCTAACAATATAAATCTTTTATATTAATTTAATGCATCCTTGCTGAATAAGTTTTAATTTCTTTCAAAAAAAAAAAAAGTGCTGACCCCAAACTTTTGAACGGTAGAGTACATTGTTTGAAAAGATTTATATTTGAAATAAATGCTTTCTAACTTTTTATTCATCAAGAATCCTGAAAAAATTATCACAGTTTCCAAAAAAAATATTTGGCAGAACAACTGTTTCAGCTCTGAAATAATCACATCTATACTGGATTTTCTGAATGATCATGTGACTCTGAAGATTGGAGTAATGATGCTGAAAATACTGCTTTGCATCACAGGAATGAATTATATTTTAATGTATATTAAAATAGAAAATCTTTATTTTACAACATCATAATAATATTTCACGATATTAAATTTTTTCCCTGTATTTTTTATCAAATAAATGCAACATTGATGAGCATAAGAGACTCCATTAAAAAACATTACAAATTGGTTAGGTTCCCAAACTTTACCATAGTATATATATATATAAATTTTTTGTTTTTTTGTGTGTGGGAAAGGAAAGCTCTCCTCATCACCTTGTCTTCTTTGGGTCCTTTGGTCAGGTCAAAGCTGGCATAGACTTCAGGTGTGCACTGAGCGCTGAGAGGCGGGAGCTCGAATGAACTCGGTTCAGCCAAACCATAACTGGCCTTCAGTTCCAGCGCTGGAGCTTCAGCAGGAACCTTATGAAAGTAACTGACACAGAAATGCAGCCATCAAAACACAAGTTCTCCAGGAATGGTCTGATCAATAAACGTCTTCATCCGGACCCATGTTTGACTCACATGAAGCTGTTCTCTCTCTGGCATTTCTCCAGGGTGTTTTTGATGAACGTGCCCAGTTTCTTAAAGAAGAGCTGTTCCGAGGGTTTGGCCGTGCTGCCGGGACCCTTCATCTGACGGTACTCTTTACACAAGGCTTCAGCGCGGGAATAAACTGAGGCACAGAGATTCAATACGACCATTAACAGGAAAGAGTTCACCCAGAAAACATGTAAGAGCTCGAAATAATCCCAGACTAAAAACCATTACAGCATCATTCTACTAGAAAGTACTCTACTTCAAAATGTCATCTTTGTGTTACTTGCTGTTTCTTTGTAATTCATTGTGGATATTTACTTTGCATTTCTGAGTGAAAGTGTATAAAGATAAATTTCTATTTGAACATTACACTTTCTTTCTTTTTAATATCGTGCTAATAACAAATATGTCTTTTGAATTATTTTATTTATTTGTTGGTTTATTTACATGGACAACACACTAGGCATGTGTACCAAGACATAACCAATGCCGTTACATAGGGCATATAGCATAAACTAGTTTGCAGCCCTCCTCAGAATAGAACATGTGTCCCACCCAAAGCACATCATATATGTGACCCTGGACCACAAAACCATCATCTGAAAGCTAAATAAATAAGCTTTCCATTGATGTATGGTTTGTTAGGATCGGACAATATTTAGCTGAGATACATCTATTTGAAAATCTGGAATCTGATGGAAAAAAAAAATAAAATCTAAATATTGAGAAAATCATCGTTAAAGTTGTTCAAATGAAGTTCTTATCAAATTTGCATATTACTAATCAAACATTAAGTTTTGATATATTTACGGTAGGAAATTTACAAAATATCTTCATGGAACATGATCTTTACTTAATGCCAATGATTTTAGCACTAAAAAAAAAAAAAAAAAAAAAATCTATAATTTTGACCCATACAATGTATTTTTGGCTATTGCTACAAATATACCCCAGCGACTTAAGACTGGTTTTTATGGTCACATATGGCTGAAATATGATCATTTGCGTACACTTCTCAGCCTCCTGCAGAGATCTTATGGCCTCTCCGCATTTATCACCCGCGAGAATAGTCTGTCCATGATAGCAGTGTGCCTGGAAATAACAGAAATATATCATACAGTTAGATATTTATTGCATTAGTGTGACCAAATATCAAAATTAGTGATCGTCTCCAAACACTCCACTCGTCTGCCATTGTTCACAGGAACAGAAAGTCCTGCACCAAACTGAGTCAATTTTGCATGTTAAACTATTTCATTCAAAATGATCTAGTAACATCAGTCATTTAATCCACAGACATCCAGATGAGTTCAGACAGACTCACATAAGCCATGTAGAAGTGCTGCTTCAGCTGCAGGTATTTCTTCCATTTACTGCTGCATTCTGGATCCAAAGTGTTCAGAGTGTGATCTGAGCAAATATAAGAAACATCATCTTCTAAATAATACATAATATTATTATTATATAGCACTCAAGTACTTGATGGTTGCTTGAATATTTCTGTATAATGACTAAATCAATGTCTGACGTGTCTCTTCGCACTCTGGGTCTCAACATGATATGATTCTTTTAATTCAAATCAGTATTCATGTCCACGCGTTTATTCATTTCATGATTTATATTGAGGTCCATTCAGGCCCTTTACATATACATGTTATATAAATGTTACATATTATATAAATATGTTGTATACATAATCTTATTAGATTAAGACATGTCAAGGTCCCATTTGTTAACATTAAGGAATTCGCTAACATGAGCTTATAATAAATCATTCTAATATGCTGATTGCAGCTCAAGAAATATTTCTGATTAGCATCAATGTTGAAAACATATGTTTTGGTTAATTTTTTGTGAAAACTGTGATACATTGTATTTTTCAGGATTCACATTTGAACAGTACATTCAAAAGAACAGCGTTTATTTGAAACAGAAATTGTTTGTTACATTACAAATGGCTTTACTTTAACTTTAGATCAATTTAATGCATCCTTGCTGAATAAAAGTATTAATAAAAAATAATAATAATCTTATGGGCCCCTGACTTTTGAATGGTAGTGTGTAACATATAGTAATATATACAGTACACACACAAACATATACATATGTGCGTAAATTATTAAATACATTATTTCAATTACTAGCGATAGTTCACCCCAAAAAGTTTAATGCACAATATCAGAGAATGTGAACTTACCAGCCTTCTGGTAGAAGTTTGCGGTCTCAAAGGACAGCGCTGCGATGAGAGAGACGTTGTGCTTCAGCTCGATGGCTCTGGCAATGGCGACTAAAAACAGAGACACATGAACCATCACACACACACACACACACATGCAGCAGTTCTCCAGCGATCATGACTGTCAGCGTGTTTTACCCTCCTGAGCCTCTGCCTGACTCTGCACAATGTAGGTGTCAATGACTCGTGGCTCCAGGTCTCGACCCTTCTCTGCTGGAGTGATGAGCCGAGGAATATGAGTCTCCTGACAGGAAACACATCACATGAGCACATTCAGAAAGAAAAACCGAGTCAAATATCACCATGGATCAAGCAGTAAGACAATCATGACCATGCATTACAGTGATTTACAGCGTTTAAGGGGCTTTAGGCACTCTATGTGGTCAAATCAGTGTAATGCATGCACTTTAATGGCTTTTTGCTTTCATTTTCCACAAAATGAAGCACATTTTACCTTAAGGGTTTTAAAGATTCCAGCAGCGATTTTCAAACTCTTGTGAACATCTTTGGCCTCATCCTCTGTGACGCTACAATTTAAAACAAAAGCAACCGGTCTTTAATCAAATACTAAAAATATCTACCCTAAAATTCAACTTCCTGATATAATTTATTACACTTATACATGTAATACATTACACAGTGGCATAATGTAGAGTCAGTGAGTTTAATTTGAGACTATGACCAGCTGACAGTAAATAATACACATTAACTCATTTATTACATGCCTACTTACCAAATAAATAAATATAAATTATATTGATTTTGAAATGTTAATGATTTTATTATGTGAGAAGAAGGGGCAGAGTGATATGAGAAGACTTTTCAAATACTATACTTATGAAATACTATTATTTTAGTATTATTTAAATACTGTTATAGAATTTATTCATTAAAATTAGTTACATTTCATCGGGTGTAATTAATCTGATTTGTGCTTTTTTTGTTGTTGTTGTTGAAACGTGACATAGTTGAGACATGAAACTAGCACAACTATGTAGGAAATTGGTTGCTGGGTTTTAAAAGTGGAACTATTTTGAACTTCCCACAACATCAGATACATCTGTCTGCATGTGTACAGCTCTAGCAGCTGAAGATGAAGAACTTCTCTGAGAGGAACGCTAAAGCACATCATATAATAGTTTCTATTTTCCATTTTATATCATAGAATTTTTTTAATCAGAATCCCGTCACTGACCAATCATTCATTCCAGAGAGAATTGACACATGTAACTTACTTCTCCTTTCCGGCCAGTCGTGAGGCAAACTTGGTGTACCAGATGGCAACATTAAAGGCCATAGACACCAGCTCAAAAACCGCATCCTGCTGGGCACTGCAAAACACAAATCACATTTTATTCCCATCAAACCTCGTCATTCTAGCTCAAAATCAACTGTCACTTTCATAAAAGCCAATCAGATTAGATCAATGTCAACATGGACATGTAGCATAAGATGCATTCACCTTGAAAAAGAAATGAACTAAATTACACAAGATTTACAGAAAATACACATGCATTTGAAGTGGAGGACGAATGTAGTTTGTTCAGAACACAATGCGTTTTGTGCAATTGATAAATATAATAAATAACGCATTTCAGTGTTTTCTTCTAAGAAAATTTGAAAACACTTAGAGGAAGTCTTCATGTATAATGCATTGCAAAGAAATTCAGAATGTACATTGTGATGCAATACAGTTAAAATGCATTAAATTATTTGCAGATTGTATTTGAAAGTAGTTGTCATGTGTTTATGAGGTGCATTACAAGGCATTAATAATGCATTAAAATACTTTTATAATCCATTTATAAAATCCCATTTTTGTTTACTTTTGCACAACTTTTTTCCACCAGTCGATGAAATGATGGGTCCTAAAAAAGGAAACCAGTTGAAAACCACTGTGCTAAACCACATTACGTGATGTTTCTGCTCTTTCTGAGTTACCTTGCCATATTTCCCTGTAAAGTGTCAGTCCATCTGAAGTTCTGGATGAACCGGAGCTTGTTCTCTTGTGTGGTTCCATCCAGCGGCAAAATGAATCCTATAATAACAACAACAACAACAACAACATGCCTCCGAGCAGAATAAATGCAAATGAATAAAAAACAGCCTGAGCAACACGGAAATGCCTGATCAGAGAGGTAAAATAATAGTGCACAAACCCTGTAAAAGAGCAAAATATTCATCACTGGATTTCTTCATGATCTCTGGGGTACACGTGGTGTCTGTGAACATGTCCAGCAGTCGGGCGCGCGTCGTTCTCAAGTCACTGAGACACAGATTTAACATTTATATCAGAAAAATGATCATGCACATACAGTAGGGTGGCCTTTTTCTCCCAGATGGGATTTCCAAATTGCCTAAAATATCCGTGTTTTGGCTTTGTTTTCCTCCAGTCCTCATATACATTAGATGCAGAGCTGAGTAGCAACTGATTACATGTAATCTGGATTATGTAATCGGATTCCGAAAATTATCAGTAATATCAGTATGGTATAATATTATCCTATTTAAACCAATGTGATAAACGTTACATTAAAGTTACGTTAAAAAGTCATCAGAAAGTACCTCAAATGTGTAATGTAATGGATTAGCCTACGTTACGAACTACAATTTGTGTCATGTAATTTGGAATCAGTAACAGACTACAATTTGTAAGTTATCTACCCAGCTCTGATTATATAAACACGTATCTGCATTGTCTTTCTCGCATGCCATAATTGGTCGATTATGCACAATGCCTGCACGTTATTGGTCAAACTACTTTTCAGTCATTACCATCAGCAAGTATGAAACAACAAACAAAGCCAAAACTTGGACATTTTAGACAATTTAGAAATCCCAGCCAGGAAAGAGGACTCAGGGGCATCCTAAAATACAAAGATTATATAATTGCAGAATGAAATCCTCACTTGCAGATCTTATTGGCAGCGGGACTGGATGCCACGCCGTACAGGTTAAAGGACACAGGTGCCGTGGCTTTCAGAGGGTTTCGGTGGAACCAGTGAGTCATGGTGAGAGAGGATACCTGAACGAGAAGAAAGACGCTATTATCAAGTTTATTTCAATATTTGATCTTAAGGACATTTTATTTGCTGTTGTATGACCACCACCAAATATCCATTGTAACATCCGGATCCTGACCATCTGAGAACCACTTAACTAGACATTATATGATTTTCTATATAACTGAGAGTCTGCACTGATGTTATGAACACTGATATTTTCAGTGCTTGTGAGATATACAAGTTATAAGCGACTGAGCACATTACACATCTATTAATACGCCGTGAATTTTCCTATTAAGAAATATTATTGACAAAAGAAGACTTTAAAGATCAGATCAATGGTTCTGTGTGAGTGATCAGTGAGTCATTTGATAAGGCAGGTCCATTTCTAACATCTCGGCCTCGTTTATCAACAGATCTGCATGAGTAAAAACCGATATAGATCCAATAAACTGTCTAAAACTACCTGCGGTTGATGCCTTATCGTCTACAAACGAAAACACACTGATCTTAATGTTGTTCAATATATGAGAGAAATCAACTGAGTCAGAGACACGGCAGGAACACGCTCAAATCTCACAACAGACTCCTAACGCTTGTTTTAAATAAAATAGATATGTCTCTATACCAGAAATGTGTCGACTTGTCAGACGTTTGTTGTTTTAATCGGAGAGACTCTGAAGATGAAGATCAGGAAACGCCAAAACAATGAACGCTCTTCCGGTGTGACGTAATTCGGGCGGTGACGTCATGGACACGCCCATTGGTTTAAAACCCCCGCTTACGTAATTATGCGTGTTTTGCGTTTTATAACTGGTTGCGGTTGTCAGTGTTGGGGAAAGTTACTTTTAAAAATAATGCATTACAATATTATGTTACTCCATAAAAAAGTAACTAATTAAGTTACTTAGTTACTTTTTGTTGAAAGTAATGTGTTACGTTACTTTTAAGTTACTTTTTAAATCTAGGCAGGGCTTACTTGTTTGTTTTTAATATAAAAAAAGTAGTTATTTTACAAATGTAAAAGCCCTTTCACACCAAAAGTGAAATGAATAGCCTCGGGCTGAAGGGAAACGCACATTTACATCCGTACATTAGAATACAGCAGAAGAAGACATTTCAACACACTTCAGCAATAAAAAAAGACACAAATGTTTGTCCTAAGTTCCATGTGCTTTTAGTACCTGAACTGGATTATCGAAGGTCAGAAGCAAAGACATTGTTTTATAGAATGGGATTAAATACATAAAGTATTTTTGTGTTGTTTAACATTTAATTATTGCGGGTTTGCGTTTTATTCTGAGTTGCATTATTTTTATTACTTTTGAGGAATACTGAATCTGTGTTTTTGTGAGTGAGATGAATTAATGCATATTCATTTTTATTTTAGAGCTACAGTAACATCTTCTGATTTCTCTAAACATGGGGACAGGAGAGCTGCCAGTCAATAAATTGAAAAAAAGTAACTTGCGTTACTTATTTGAAAAAGTAACTCAGATATTTTTCTTGTAAGTTAGAAAGTAATGCATTACTTTATTAGTTATTTGAAAAAAAGTAATCTGATTACGTAACTCGAGTTACTTGTAATGAGTTACCCCCCAACACTTGTGGTTGTCATTATCATTTTTTGTTCTTTAAGCAACAAAAAAAGTTACTAATTTGAATATGCAGTAAAATACGGACCAGGTACAGACAGCCTAAAGAAAACGGATACAAATTTTACTTTCACAAAAGCGACTTACATAAGTCAGAATGACTTGGTGAGAGAAAGAAAAACCAAAGTCCCTTTCAATAATTTCTATAGTCTTTGGAAAAACAGCCACGTTAAAAAAAAAAACACTTAACCAATTTACCAACTCACTTATCTTACATTAGAGCTCCATTATGGTAACATGCAAAATTAAAGAAACATTACAGAGAAAGAAGATTTTTAAAAAATAAAATAGCTTTTAATTTAAATTATTAGTTTTAGTAATTTTGTTGTGTTTTTGTCCTTTTTATTAGTTTGTCTTTTTAAATATGTCCATATAGGCTAGTTATATGTTTTAGTTTAATTTGTTTCAGTCATTTTATTACTTCTACTTCAAACTAAACAATGAGAAACATTGCCTTGGCAACTAGCTGAAATAAAATATTTATTTCGATTTATATATATTTAAGATACAAAAAAAAAAAAAAAAAAAAAAAAAAAAAAAAAAAAAAAAAAAATAACAAGCGTCACATTACATTACAATGTTTATTTTGTGTAATAAATGTCCGCATTTTGTTTTATTAAAGTCATTTGACGTGCTATGTAATGATCAATGTGATACAAGTATCAATGTGTCATTGGATGTGAAATGTATCGCGAATCGTGTGATTCAGATCGGGACTTCGGAGCATGTATCGGGAATATTTTGATTCAGATCGGGACTTCGGAGCATGTATCGCGAATCGTGTGAATCAGATCGGGACTTCGGAGCATGTATCGCGAATCGTGTAATTCAGATCGGGACTTCGGAGCATGTATCGCGAATCATGGGATTCAGATCGGGACTTCGGAGCATGTATCTGAAATTTTTCATTCAATCGGACTTCGGAGCATGTATCGTGAATCGTTTGATTCAGATCGGGACTTCGGAGCATGTATCGGGAATATTTTGATTCAGATCGGGACTTCGGAGCATGTATCGGGAATATTTTGATTCAGATCGGGACTTCGGAGCATGTATTGGGAATATTTTGATTCAGATCGGGACTTCGGAGCATGTATTGGGAATATTTTGATTCAGATCGGGACTTCGGAGCATGTATTGGGAATATTTTGATTCAGATCGGGACTTCGGAGCATGTATTGGGAATATTTTGATTCAGATCGGGACTTCGGAGCATGTATTGGGAATATTTTGATTCAGATCGGGACTTCGGAGCGTGAATCAGGAATCGTTTGATTCAGATCGGGACTTCGGGCATGTATCAAGCGAATCGTGTGATTCAGATCAGGACTTCGGAGCATGTATCGGGAATATTTTGATTCAGATCGGGACTTCGGAGCAGGTTCGTGAATCTTTTGATTCAGATTGGGACTTCGGAGCATGTATCGCGAATCGTTTGATTCAGATTGGGACTTGGGAGCATGTATCGGGAATATTTTGATTCAGATCGGGACTTCGGAGCATGTATCGCGAATCGTTTGATTCAGATCGGGACTTCGGAGCATGTATTGGGAATATTTTGATTCAGATCGGGACTTCGGAGCATGTATCGGGAATCGTGTGATTCAGATCGGGACTTCGGAGCATGTATCGCGAATCGTGTGAATCAGATCGGGACTTCGGAGCATGTATCGCGAATCGTTTGATTCAGATCGGGACTTCGGAGCATGTATCAGGAATATTTTGATTCAGATCGGGATTTCGGAGCATGTATCGCGAATCGTGTAATTCAGATCGGGACTTCTGAGCATGTATCGCGAATCGTGTGATTCAGATCGGGACTTCGGAGCAATTCTTGTTAATCATTTGATTCAGATCGGGACTTCAGAGCATGCATCGGGAATATTTTGATTCAGATCGGGACTTCGGAAGCATGTATCGTGAATCATTTGATTCAGATTGGGACTTCGGAGCATGTATCGCGAATCGTTTGATTCAGATTGGGACTTGGGAGCATGTATCGGGAATATTTTGATTCAGATCGGGACTTCGGAGCATGTATCGGGAATATTTTGATTCAGATCGGGACTTCGGAGCATGTATTGGGAATATTTTGATTCAGATCGGGACTTCGGAGCATGTATTGGGAATATTTTGATTCAGATCGGGACTTCGGAGCATGTATCAGGAATATTTTGATTCAGATCGGGATTTCGGAGCATGTATCGCGAATCGTGTAATTCAGATCGGGACTTCTGAGCATGTATCGCGAATCGTGTGATTCAGATCGGGACTTCGGAGCATGTATCGGGAATATTTTGATTCAGATCGGGACTTCGGAGCATGTATCGCGAATCGTGTGATTCAGATCGGGACTTCGGAGCATGTATCGCGAATCGTTTGATTCAGATCGGGACTTCGGAGCATGTATCGGGAATATTTTGATTCAGATCGGGACTTCGGAGCATGTATTGGGAATATTTTGATTCAGATCGGGACTTCGGAGCATGTATCAGGAATATTTTGATTCAGATCGGGATTTCGGAGCATGTATCGCGAATCGTGTAATTCAGATCGGGACTTCGGAGCATGTATCGCGAATCGTGTGATTCAGATCGGGACTTCGGAGCATGTATCGCGAATCGTGTGATTCAGATCGGGACTTCGGAGCATGTATCGCGAATCGTGTGAATCAGATCGGGACTTCGGAGCATGTATCACGAATCGTGTGATTCAAATCGGGACTTCGGAGCAAGTATCGCGAATCATTTGATTCAGATCAGAACTCCGGAGCGCGTATCACGAATCATTTGATTCAGATAGGGACTTCGAATCGCGTATCGCGAATGGGCGTGTGATTCCCGATCGGGCTTCGTAGCATGTATCGTAAAAAAATTATTTGATTCAGATCGGGACTTCGGAGCATGTATCGGGAATATTTTGATTCAGATCGGGACTTCGGAGCATGTATTGGGAATATTTTGATTCAGATCGGGACTTCGGAGCATGTATTGGGAATATTTTGATTCAGATCGGGACTTCGGAGCATGTATCAGGAATATTTTGATTCAGATCGGGATTTCGGAGCATGTATCGCGAATCGTGTAATTCAGATCGGGACTTCTGAGCATGTATCGCGAATCGTGTGATTCAGATCGGGACTTCGGAGCATGTATCGCGAATCGTTTGATTCAGATCGGGACTTCGGAGCATGTATTGGGAATATTTTGATTCAGATCGGGACTTCAGAGCATGCATCGGGAATATTTTGATTCAGATCGGGACTTCGGAGCATGTATCGCAAATCGTGTGAATCAGATCGGGACTTCGGAGCATGTATCGGGAATAGTTTGATTCAGATCGGGACTTCGGAGTGGGTTCGTGAATCTTTTGATTCAGATTGGGACTTCGGAGCATGTATCGCGAATCGTTTGATTCAGATTGGGACTTGGGAGCATGTATCGGGAATATTTTGATTCAGATCGGGACTTCGGAGCATGTATTGGGAATATTTTGATTCAGATCGGGACTTCGGAGCATGTATTGGGAATATTTTGATTCAGATCGGGACTTCGGAGCATGTATTGGGAATATTTTGATTCAGATCGGGACTTCGGAGCATGTATTGGGAATATTTTGATTCAGATCGGGACTTCGGAGCATGTATCAGGAATATTTTGATTCAGATCGGGATTTCGGAGCATGTATCGCGAATCGTGTAATTCAGATCGGGACTTCTGAGCATGTATCGCGAATCGTGTGATTCAGATCGGGACTTCGGAGCATGTATCGGGAATATTTTGATTCAGATCGGGACTTCGGAGCATGTATCGCGAATCGTGTGAATCAGATCGGGACTTCGGAGCATGTATCGCGAATCGTGTGATTCAGATTGGGACTTCGGAGCATGTATCGCGAATCGTGTGAATCAGATCGGGACTTCGGAGCATGTATCGCGAATCGTTTGATTCAGATCGGGACTTCGGAGCATGTATTGGGAATATTTTGATTCAGATCGGGACTTCGGAGCATGTATCGGGAATATTTTCATTCAGATCGGGACTTCGGAGCATGTATCACGAATCGTGTGATTCAAATCGGGACTTCGGAGCAAGTATCGCGAATCATTTGATTCAGATCAGGACTTTCGGACATGTATCGGGAATTTTTGATTTCAGATTCGGGCTCGAGCATGTATCGCGAATCGTTGTAATTCCAGATCGGGACTTCTTAGGATGTATCGCGAATCAGGGTTGATTCATATCGGGACTCGGAGCATGGGTTTATCGGAATAACTTTTGATTCAGATCGGGACTTCCGGGACCCATGTATAAGCTATCGTGTGATGCAGATCGGGACTTCGGACATGTATCGGAATCTGTAATCAGATCGGGGGGACTTCGGAGCATGTTATGCTCGATCTGTGTGATTCATATCGGGACCTTCGGCGCATGTCTCGGATCATTTGATTCAGATCGGGACTTCGGAGCATGTATCGGGAATATTTTCATTCAGATCGGGACTTCGGAGCATGTATCGCAAATCGTGTGAATCAGATCGGGACTTCGGAGCATGTATCGCGAATCGTGTGATTCAGATCAGGACTTCGGAGCATGTATCGGGAATATTTTCATTCAGATCGGGACTTCGGAGCATGTATCGCGAATCGTGTAATTCAGATCGGGACTTCTGAGCATGTATCGCGAATCGTGTGATTCAGACCGGGACTTCGGAGCATGTATCGCGAATCATTTGATTCAGATAGGGACTTCGAATCGCGTATCGCGAATCATTTGATTCAGATCAGGACTTCGGAGCATGTATCGGGAATAGTTTGATTCAGATCGGGACTTCGGAGCATGTATTGGGAATATTTTGATTCAGATCGGGACTTCGGAGCATGTATTGGGAATATTTTGATTCAGATCGGGACTTCGGAGCATGTATCAGGAATATTTTGATTCAGATCGGGATTTCGGAGCATGTATCGCGAATCGTGTGAATCAGATCGGGACTTCGGAGCATGTATCACGAATCGTGTGATTCAAATCGGGACTTCGGAGCAAGTATCGCGAATCATTTGATTCAGATCAAGACTTCGAAGCTGGTTCGGGAATCATTTGATTTAGATCGGAACTTCGGAGCAAGTATCGCGAATCGTGTGATTCAGATCGGGACTTCGGAGCATGTATCGGGAATATTTTGATTCAGATCGGGACTTCGGAGCGGTTTCACAAATTTTTTTATTCAGATCGGGACTTCGGAGCGGTTTCACAAATCTTTGGATTCAGATCGGGACTTCGGAGCATGTATCGCGAATCATTTGATTCAGATCGGTACTTCGGAGCAAGTATCGCGAATCATGGGATTCAGATCGGGACTTCGGAGCATGTATCGGGAATATTTTGATTCAGATCGGGACTTCGGAGCGTGAATCAGGAATCGTTTGATTCAGATCGGGACTTCGGAGCATGTATCGGGAATATTTTGATTCAGATCGGGACTTCGGAGCATGTATCGGGAATATTTTGATTCAGATCGGGACTTCGGAGCATGTATTGGGAATATTTTGATTCAGATCGGGACTTCGGAGCATGTATTGGGAATATTTTGATTCAGATCGGGACTTCGGAGCATGTATCAGGAATATTTTGATTCAGATCGGGATTTCGGAGCATGTATCGCGAATCGTGTGAATCAGATCGGGACTTCGGAGCATGTATCGCGAATCGTGTGATTCAGATTGGGACTTCGGAGCATGTATCGCGAATCATTTGATTCAGATCGGGATTTCGGAGCATGTATCGCGAATCGTGTGATTCAGATCGGGACTTCGGAGCATGTATTGGGAATATTTTGATTCAGATCGGGACTTCGGAGCATGTATCGCGAATCATTTGATTCAGATCGGGACTTCGAGCAAGTCTCGCGAATCGGTGATTCAGATCGGGACTGCGGAAGCATGTATCGCGAATCGTGTGAGTCCGATCGGACTTCGGGAGCTGTATCGCGAATGTGTGATCAGATCGTAGACTTCCGGAGCAATGTATCGCGAATCGTGTGATTCATTCGGGCTTCGGAGGCATGATTGGAATATTTTGATTCATATCGGACTTCGGAGCATGTATCGCGAACATTTGAATTCAGATCGGGACTTCGGAGGTCAAGTCTCAGCGAATCGGGTGGATGCGATCGGTACTTCGGCGCAGGTATCGGGAATTGTGGGATTCAGATCGGACTTCGGAGCATGCTCGGGAATCGTGTGCTTCAGATCGTGACTTCGGAGCATGTCTCGGGAATATTTTGGGATTCAATCGGACTTCGGAGCATGTATCTCAATCATTTTGATTCAGATCGGTACTTCGGAGCAAGTATCGCGAATCATGGGATTCAGATCGGGACTTCGGAGCACGTATCGCGAATGATTCAGATCGGGACTTCGGAGCAAGTATCGCGAATCGTGTGATTCAGATTGGGACTTCGGAGCATGTATCGCGAATCGTTTGATTCAGATTGGGACTTGGGAGCATGTATCGGGAATATTTTGATTCAGATCGGGACTTCGGAGCATGTATTGGGAATATTTTGATTCAGATCGGGACTTCGGAGCATGTATTGGGAATATTTTGATTCAGATCGGGACTTCGGAGCATGTATCAGGAATATTTTGATTCAGATCGGGATTTCGGAGCATGTATCGCGAATCGTGTAATTCAGATCGGGACTTCTGAGCATGTATCGCGAATCGTGTGATTCAGATCGGGACTTCGGAGCATGTATCGGGAATATTGGTTATGGTCAGATCGGGACTTCGTATCAGTATCGTGGACAAAAAAAAAAAAAAAAATTATTTTCATTCAGATCGGGACTTCGGAGCATGTATCGGGAATATTTTGATTCAGATCGGGACTTCGGAGCATGTATCGCGAATCGTTTGATTCAGATCGGGACTTCGGAGCATGTATTGGGAATATTTTGATTCAGATCGGGACTTCGGAGCATGTATTGGGAATATTTTGATTCAGATCGGGACTTCGGAGCATGTATTGGGAATATTTTGATTCAGATCGGGACTTCGGAGCATGTATTGGGAATATTTTGATTCAGATCGGGACTTCGGAGCATGTATTGGGAATATTTTGATTCAGATCGGGACTTCGGAGCATGTATTGGGAATATTTTGATTCAGATCGGGACTTCGGAGCATGTATTGGGAATATTTTGATTCAGATCGGGACTTCGGAGCATGTATTGGGAATATTTTGATTCAGATCGGGACTTCGGAGCATGTATTGGGAATATTTTGATTCAGATCGGGACTTCGGAGCATGTATCGGGAATATTTTCATTCAGATCGGGACTTCGGAGCATGTATCAGGAATATTTTGATTCAGATCGGGATTTCGGAGCATGTATCGCGAATCGTGTGATTCAGATCGGGACTTCGGAGCATGTATCGCGAATCGTTTGATTCAGATTGGGACTTGGGAGCATGTATCGGGAATATTTTGATTCAGATCGGGACTTCGGAGCAATTCTTGTTAATCATTTGATTCAGATCGGGACTTCAGAGCATGTATCGCGAATCGTGTGTATTCAGATCGGAACTTTGGAGCGGGTTCGTGAATCTTTTGATTCAGATTGGGACTTCGGAGCATGTATCGCGAATCGTGTAATTCAGATCGGGACTTCTGAGCATGTATCGCGAATCGTGTGATTCAGACCGGGACTTCGGAGCATGTATCGCGAATCATTTGATTCAGATAGGGACTTCGAATCGCGTATCGCGAATCATTTGATTCAAATCGGGACTTCGGAGCATGAATAATTTGATTCAGATCGGGACTTCGGAGGCATTAATATCGTAGAATATTTTGATTCAATCGGACTTCGTAGCATGGTTCTCGAATCGTGGTGATTTCAGATCGGGACCTTTCGGAGCATGTACGCGATCGGTGAATCATCGGACTTCGCGCAGTATCGCGAATCGTGTGCTTCAGATCATACTTCGGAGCATTAATGGCGAATACTTTGATTCAGATCGGGACTTCGGAGCATGCATCGGGAATCGTGTGATTCAGATCGGGACTTCGGAGCATGCATCGCAAAACAAAATCTCGTGTGATTCGATCGGGCCTCGTGCATTTATCGTGAATATTTGAGTCAGATCGGGACTTCGGAGCCTGATCGCGAATCGTTTGATTCAGATCGGGACTTCGAAATGTGGATCGCAAATCATTTGATTCAGATCGGAACTTCGGATCATGGTATTGGGAATATTTTGATTCAGATCGGGACTTCAAAGAGCGTATCGCGAATCCATTTGATTCAGATCTGGACTCGGAGCTAAGTATCGCGAATCGTGTGATGCAGTCGGGACTTCGGAGCATGTTATCGCGAATGTGGGATTCAGTCGGACTCGGAGCATGTATCCAATCGTGTGAATCCGATCGGACTTCGGAGCATGTATCGGCGTAATCGTGTTATTCAGATCTTGACTATCGGAGCCTGTATTTGGAATCTTTTGATTCAGATCGGGACTTTGGAGCGTGTATCGTGAATCTTTTGATTCAGATCGGGACTTCGGAGCATGTATTGGGAATATTTTGATTCAGATCGGGACTTCGGAGCATGTATTGGGAATATTTTGATTCAGATCGGGACTTCGGAGCATGTATTGGGAATATTTTGATTCAGATCGGGACTTCGGAGCATGTATTGGGAATATTTTGATTCAGATCGGGACTTCGGAGCATGTATTGGGAATATTTTGATTCAGATCGGGACTTCGGAGCATGTATTGGGAATATTTTGATTCAGATCGGGACTTCGGAGCATGTATTGGGAATATTTTGATTCAGATCGGGACTTCGGAGCATGTATCGCGAATCGTGTGATTCAGATCGGGACTTCGGAGCGGGTTCGCGAATCTTTTGATTCAGATTGGGACTACGGAGCAGGTTCGCAAATCATTTGATTTAGATCAGAACTTCGGAGCACGAATCGCGAATCATTTGATCGATCCAGGACTTCACGTCATCGACTTCGGAGCATGTATTGGGAATATTTTGATTCAGATCGGGACTTCGGAGCATGTATCAGGAATATTTTGATTCAGATCGGGATTTCGGAGCATGTATCGCGAATCGTGTGATTCAGATCGGGACTTCGGAGCATGTATCGCGAATCGTGTGATTCAGATCGGGACTTCGGAGCATGTATCGGGAATATTTTGATTCAGATCGGGACTTCGGAGCATGTATCGCGAATCGTGTGAATCAGATCGGGACTTCGGAGCATGTATCAGGAATATTTTGATTCAGATCGGGATTTCGGAGCATGTATCGCGAATCGTGTGAATCAGATCGGGACTTCGGAGCATGTATCAGGAATATTTTGATTCAGATCGGGATTTCGGAGCATGTATCGCGAATCGTGTGAATCAGATCGGGACTTCGGAGCATGTATTGGGAATATTTTGATTCAGATCGGGACTTCAGAGCATGTATCGCGAATCGTGTGATTCAGACCGGGACTTCGGAGCATGTATCGCGAATCGTGTGATTCAGATCGGGACTTCGGAGCATGTATCGGGAATATTTTGATTCAGATCGGGACTTCGGAGCATGTATCGCGAATCGTGTGATTCAGATCGGGACTTCGGAGCATGTATCGCGAATCATTTGATTCAGATCGGTACTTCGGAGCGCTTATTGTGAATCATTTGACTCAGATCGGTACTTTGGAGCGCTTATTGTGAATCATTTGATTCAGATCGGGAGTTCAGAGCGGGTTAGCGAATCTTTCGATTCTTATTCGAACTTCGTAGTGGGTTCGTGAATCATTTTGTGAATTGAAAGATTCATTACACACTACAATGCCCGATCTGAAATGATGGTTCATGAATCATTGGGACTTCAGAGCACGGATCGCGAATCATTAGACCTGATTTTGCAAATAGATCGGGACTCATGAATCTTTTGATTCAAAAAAACAATTAAAAAAAATTTTTTTTGTCGGAGGGTGTGTCGCAATCTTTGATTTAGATCGGAACTTCGAGCACGTATCGCGAATCTTTTAAGTTTGTAACTTGCATGCATGTTTAATATTGTGTAGCAAAACCATAGTTATTTGTGGTTACCACAGTGGGTTTTTTTTTTTTTTTTTTATAGTAAAACCATTGGGTGTTAATTTTTTGAAAGGAATGTGTTGCCAGGTTAATAACAAAAGTACCAAATTTACAACTTAAGAGGACAAATAGGATGAATATAGAAATACAGTTTTGTTTGCTTTAAGTTTAACAGAGCTTTCCATATACTGGTCTAGATCAACTCTAAATAAAGAAAAGAGGTGTAGAGCCAGATTTTTGTTTATGTATGTGAAATTTAGCTAGCAGGAAACACAAATGAAGACGTTGTCGTAGCTCTTTTAGTTGTCAACCAATCAAAACATCTTTAAAACTGCTGCTGTAATGTTATTGTCTGCTGTTATGTCCCCACCAATGACAAAATTAATACGCCCTAGTTGTTTATATAGAGCTTTACGCAATTACTCTACTATAACAAAGGTCTCGTGAATTTTTTATAAATTATAAAGTTCGTATCCCTCTCTCACGTCTTCTTTTTTTCTTGATCTCGGACTTTTATTTTGAAAGCCTTCCGGCGCAGTCGCAGGTAGTTCGGTTGCACTCGCATCAGGCCTGTGTGGATGTGTGGCGATGCCACCGGAGCATCCGGAGCCCAGTGCGTTTCCCCGGCGGTGCGCAACAATGCGGCGCTGGAGATAAAACTTCACCAGCGATGTCAGAGCCCTGAGCTTTCGTCTCGCGCAACTTTACCCAGAGAAGATGTCAGATCATGTCACCAAAACCGTCCAGAAATGGCACGCGAGTTTTAAAAAAGGCACGGACTTTGATTCGTGGGGGCAGCTGGTGGAAGCCATCGATGAATATCAAATGTAAGTAACGCATTTTTGATCAAAATAAAAAAAATATATATATATTTGGCGATCTCTGGGTCAGAGTTGGTTACAAGTGAGGGGGTGTTTTTTTCTACAAACAATACGAATAGAAGTTACATGACAAGTGATGCATTGCAATTACACAAAGTAGCAATTTATTTAAATTGTCAGAGTCATTTAGTACTTTATTTCGCGTGCGCTCGCATTGTTCGATTTGATGCATGTGCATGAGATGCGGGGAGTAAATACATAAGTGTTGTGTTTGGCAGCCTGTCGTGTTGTGCGACACACCCTCCAGAAGTGGGAGGAGTTTCACTCTCAGTCTGAACCAATGACAACAGATGCACTCTTCCCGAGCTTCACACTCTACTTCTGCATTTTATTCATGGATTTAATGTGCATTTCTTTCTGGAGCACGGTGTCAATAACTGCATTACTGTCCGTAAAGAAAAGCACTTTTATTATGTATTATCTTACAGTGCATTTCATCTCTTAGCTGGACTGCAGATGTGTCTATAAACACAGTTCTCATTAGACATTCAGTCATTTGTTGTGATGTTTTCTTCAGACTTGCAAGGCAACTTCAGAAAGAAGTGCAGTCGTCAAACTCGCATGATTTCACAGAGGAGCAGAAGTAAGTATGCTGATGAGGACTGACACTGCAATCACTTTTTGAGCTACGTGACGCAAATGCATTTGGACTGATGTTTCCGACATTTTCAATTATATTTTTAGGGTGTGTGCATATATTTAAATATCGGCAATATGCATCTCGCTACGGCTTGCAATATTTTGAGGCCATGCAAAATAAAGAGAAATCCTCACTGCTCTTACCTAATAACGTGTGTAGCGTAAATAAAAATCAGTGCATATTGAAATTCAAAGAGTAACTACTACGCAGTGTTGTATTGTTCTGTTTTATTATTCAGATTCCTAAACTAATGTTAAAATGACAATTTTATGTAATGCTTGAGTAAACACTACCGTTCACTTTCAGAAGTAGTTGTAGGGGTGAGTTGTTGTAGGGTGCTATTCTAGCAGAATCAATGAGCTTTATAGCACCACTTAAGTGTGGCGCAACCAGGATCTGTTTGTGGTTTTCACAGTAACTCTTGTAGTGCATACATACAAATACCTAATCTATATAAAATATATAATATGACACAAGATAGTTAGTAGAAGTTCACCGAACGGACTCTGCCACAGCGTAGTCAAGACTGTTCATCTGAGCATGTGTCACTTTAAGTAAAAAAAAAAAAAAAAAAAAAGAAAAACACCTAACATTACGCGAATATCGCATTATTTAAGGAGTTATCGCATATCACACTTTTCTTCAATATCGCACAGCCCTAATATTTATTATTAAGATATTTGTTCGTTTTGCTGTGGTCTACTACTGTCCGGTTCTGCTATCTCGCACAAAATTAGTTTTGTTTTAATTTATTTTTCAGAAAACCCTGGGAAAGTTTGCAACATGCCTTGAAATGCGAAGTGCAGCCTTACAGGTTAGTGCCGTTACGATCATCAGACAAGATGAGAGTTCAGTTACTGACAGTTTCTTCAGAAAGTGTCAAAAAATCCAGTTAAAGATATTGCTGAGACTGTCCCTCCAGCAATGTATTTGTCGTCTCACATCGTCAATGTAACGATTGGGAATAATACACCGATTATCCGTGCTCTTATGTTTAAACTGTGATTCTGGTGTCTCTCCTTGTCAGTGCACACAATCTCAAGAGGAGTTCAAGTTAGAAGACCTGAAAAAACTGGAGCCCAGTATGTACATTAATATGTGGATATGAATTATTGTAACCCGATTTGTAGATTAATTTAAAGGGTCATATGATGCTTTTTTAAAGATCATTATTTTGTGTAGTTGGTGTAACATATGTTGACATGCTTTAATGTTCAAAAAACACATTATTTTTCAAATACTGTACATTATTGTAGGTCCTCTATGCCCCGCCTCTCTCAAACACTTCGTTTTCTACAAAGTCCCACCTCCCGACAAGCGCAGTCTGCTCTGATTGGCCAGCTGACCCAGTGCATTGTGATTGGCTGAACACCGCAAGCACTCGTCAGAAATGTAACGCCCCTTACCATAATCGCCAGCTTCATCTTTCAAAATAATGTAAAGACAGAGCCCGAAAGGGGAACGAGTCACGTGACAGACACAGTGATTAAGCTGTCTCCTCACCCTCTCTCACTCGTCGTCTCTCTCGCACACACCCACACACCACACACACCGCACACACCCGCACACGATGCGCAAAACTCCGCATTTGAACAGTCAATAGCAAATACTTAAATTAATAACAAAACAGTAGCTGATTCAGATGTGCCAGATTGTCATAGCAAAGTCAGGATTACCTCATCTCCTAGGTTCTCGAAACGGTCGTCCATAAAAATGCATTGCTGTTCTGTTGTAAATTAATCTTAAAGATTCCTAAATGCATCTACTTCTGGAGGGCCAAATAAAGTGCTTTTGCTTTCTTCTAGAAACACACAGCGTCTCCCTGACATGCTGCTTCAACACTAACTGCGGTTACTGAAACCACGCCTTCTTTCTTTGCGTGCACATTTGGGCGGCATTATGCTAATTTTTCCACATAGTGAGGTAGATATGTGTGGACGTGCTAGAACGAGCCGTTTTAGGGGGGCGTGCAGAGTCTTAACTTTGATAAAGAATATATCTTTGGTTTGAGACTTTAGTCTTTGCAAACTTCAGGGAGCTTATCTATGCACCATCAGCTTGTAACACTCCAAAGAGAAAGGACAACTGAAAAAGTTATCCTCTAAATATCTACTCCATCATGCTGATTTTTTTCAGTAAAGGTACAATGTCTTTTAGTCCAATTGTAATTGTCTTCTTGTGGTCAAATCTTTACCGACTTTTATAAAGTCAACATAAGAATAACTTTTATATTTCAGGACGAACACTTACTGGACTGAGTTTATATATCGCTGCTGTTCTTCTGTTTCTCCACAGTTATTAAGAACATTCTGACATACAACAAAGATTTCCCTTTTGATGTCCAACCAGTGCCTTTGAGGTAGTTCTTTAATGTTTATTTATAGAACGGATAGTTCCGGTGCTGGATGCTGATTGGTCAATCCAGTATTCCAATTATAACACTGTGCTATAAAGAGTGTTGTTAGGCATGATTATATGCACAATATTACATCTCAAGGTTTTGAAGATACTTACTATACTAATAATATACTTTGTTCCTGTAGAATTTGATTTGAGCAAATGTCTTGTTTTTCTGCTGCAGTGACTGATCATTGATTCTGGGTGTTTTTAGGAAGATTCTTGCACCAGGTGAGGAGGAGAACCTCGAGGAGGAGCTGGACGCTGGGACTGGAGCAGGTTCAACGCCACCCTTCCCTTCAAGGGTTCCAGGTGATTCCCTTCATAGTGCATGACGTTCAGTGTTTACGCACTTCTTTATGCGAATGCCTTAAATGAGATTTTTCAATCTTAAAAAAAAATCAGGCAGCTAACACTCACATTTTCTTCAGAAATTGGCCTAGCTTTGTTCGGTGTTATTTTAGTATCATTGAGATGCTATTATAGTTTTTTGTTCATATTTTGAATTAGATTTTCTCTTTTCGTTTTAATTTTAATTTTGTTTTCTTTTTAAATATGTCCATGTAGTTTTATGTTTTAGGTAATTTCATTACTTCAACTTCAAACGAAATAAAAATGGGAAATATTGCCTTGGCCGCATAGCTGCATTGAAATGTTATTTATTTTAAAATATTTATTTGACCATTTTATTTCAGTTAGTATTTAAGTAATGCACTGCAGAAATTATTTTCTTATGCTTGTTTTCATTACAAATACCTACACATTCTCAAATCAACAAACATTTATATGCGAAGCAAAATGAATCATTAAGATATTAAGTTTTGTTTTCTGAAAATTTATCAAAACAGGTTTTTTTTTTAATGGAACTAGTTTTTTGTGATTAAAATATGTGGCAAGAAAAATTGTCGTTTTCCCTTTAAATTAGATGGTGTTTCTTACCTCATTGGCAGATAATTTTCTTGTTTTAATCAAAAACTAAGGTGACCATACGTGCCATTTTCCCCGGACGCGTCTTGACCAGGATTTCTATATTGCTTTGATTCAAAGTACCTCGACAGCGTTTCGAAAACACAAGGAACCGATGTCATACACCGATCGGTCTGCACAAGCAAACAAAGCCAAACCCTAGATATTTTAGGCAATATAGAAATCCTGGCCAGGACGCGTCCTGGGAAAATGGCACGTATGGTCACCCTACAAAAACTAACAAAATTTTGATAAGATTTTTCAGAAAACAAGGTTTAATATCTTAAGTCATTTTGTTTCAAGTAAATATATCTTGACTCAAGAATGTTTAGATATTTAGACAAGACAAAAATACTGAGCTAAAATTATTTTTTGCACTGATTTTTTTAATGGTTTTAGTTTAACAATAATAGCCCAAGCTCTGTAATAATATATTTAATATAAGTAAACAGTAGATGAACTTGTCTCTATCAACAAGCAAACAAATTTTCATTTGTGCCAGTTTTTATAGTTTGCCGTCTTTGACAGGTACGCTGTTGCCACGGTTACCCTCGGAGCCAGGATTGACTTTGCTCACGCTGACGATAGAGAAGATCGGTCTGAAAGACGCAGGACAGTGCATTGACCCATACATTACACTCAGTGTTAAAGGTAGAGCTCAGCAGCGCTTGTTAACCGCATATCAGATATGTCTTAACATTTTTCTTACATTTATCTTTCCTTTTCACTATCCAGATCTGAATGGTATAGACTTGAACCCGGTTCAGGACACGCCAGTGGCCACGCGCAAGGAGGACACGTATATTCATTTTAGCGTGGATGTAGAAATCCAGAAACATCTAGAAAAACTACCAAAAGGTCTCACTTTCGGTGACTGGCTTCTATAAGTAATATACATCAAAATACAATTTGCTCCAGGGGTCCTAAATTAGGATGATTTGTGTCTTTTCCTCATTGAGAAATGTAGCATTGGGGGGCATCAGTGCTCAGCGAATGGGATGCTCTGCAGTGAGATGTTGCCATGTCAGAATGACTTCCAAACAGCTGTATAAAGAAACATCACAGATCCCCAGCAACAGTCCAGTCCCATACATTAGGATTTCTTGTGAAGCCAAAAGCGAAAATAAAAGCCCTCATAGACTATTTTATAACTTCAAACTGATGCTTACAGCAAAATTATGAGTCCCTCTGGATTTCACTAAAGATTTCTTAAACTCCAGTGAAAAGAGTCCATCTCATGTGTCTCTCTCACATCAAAAATCCCTACCACATATTTGTTTCGAGCTGTTTTGCTGTAACATGAACGATAATCTGTTGCAGAATCTCTCTCCTAATATTCAGACAGTCCAACTTTTTCCACTGGACCATATTTATGACAAAGCAGAGTTTGAAATGTTTAAAAAATTACCATGTCTTACAATGATGATTGGTACTTTCAGCTTTTTACCTTCTCCAGAAGTAGTTAACTGATGGGGACACTGGAGTGCTGTGGATTATTTTGATGTTTTTCTCAGCTGTTTGGACTCTCATTCCGACAGCACCCATTCACTGCAGATGATCCACTAGTGAGCAAGTGATGTGATGCTACATTTCTCCAAACCTGATGAAGAAACAAACTCATCCTAATCTTGTATTAAGACTCAAGAGACGGAGTATGAAATATTTCAGTATATTTTTGTGCTTGATCATTATTGCGTTTGCCTCTTTTGTAGGTGCAGCAATTTTCTTCGAATTCAAACACTACAAACCCAAGAAAAGATTCACAAGCACCAAGTGTTTTGCTTTCATGGAAATGGATGAGATCAAACCAGGTCCCATTGTTATAGAACTGTAAGTATCAGGCGAGTTTTTCAAAGTTGGTTGCATCCTACTATGTTACATTAACTCTTTCCCCGCCCGCATTTTTGAAAAAAATTGCCAGCCACCGCCAGCGATTTTGATGATTTTCACTAAAATTTGATGGCCTGCAGAATATTTTGCTGTATGAATATTTTAATATACAAAACACCAAAATAAAGATCAGATCCTCTACTTTCAAACAAACTTTTTTTTTCTTTTCTAGCTTCAAGCATTGTTTTTTTTAATCAACACTTGAATGAAGGTAGGTTTAATAAAAAATTCATTATTTTGAGCAAAAAGGTGAGAAAAACAAATTTTTATCATATGCATGCGTTACATAAAGCGATTGCTCGTTTCTCCATCTGTACACATGTGTTTTTGGGTCGGAGTTTTGTACTCGTTCGAGATTGTAATAGGCCCCCTAGTGTATAACAGTGAAAACACGAAAAGCCGTAAAAACTCGTATATTTGGCGGGGAAGCTTGTCTTCAAACGACGAGAAAACTCGTCAAATGGCGGGGAAATAATTTAATATGCAATACTAGGGCTGTCATTTAACCGTTAACCATTACCCGACCGTAAGAATTTTTGGACCGATTAATTACAATCATTACGGTTTAAAATCAATTTTAATTTATTTCAGTAATTTATCCAAATATATTAAAAAGAAAAGGTTTGCTGCATGCGTTCAAAATATTCTACGCGTATATAAATTTAAAAATTTTAGGAAACAAAAAAAATTCGCGTATACAGTGGGGTAAATAAGTATTTGATACACTGCCGATTTTTTTCAAGTTTTCCCACTTACAAAGTATGGAGAGATCTGTAATTTTCATCGTGGGTACACCTCAACTGTGAGAGACAGATTCAAAAAAAAAAATCCAGAAAATAACCTTGTATGATTTTTTAATAATTAATTTACATTTTATTGCATGAAATAAGTATTTAATACAATAGAAAAATAGAACTTAATATTTGGTACAGAAACCTTTGGTTACAATTACAGAGGTCAGACGCTTCCTGTATTTCTTGACCAGGTTTGCACACACTGCAGAAGGGATTTTGGCCCACTCCTCCATACTGGTGTTCTCCAGATCTTTCAGGTTTTGTGGCTGTCGCTGGGCAACATGGAGTTTCAGCTCCCTCCATAGATTTTCTATTGGGTTCAGGTCTGGAGATTGGCTAGGCCACTCCAGGACCTTGAAGTGCTTCTTACGGAGCCGCTCCTTAGTTGCCCTGGCTGTGTGTTTTGGGTCATTGTCATGCTGGAAGACCCAGCCACGACCCGTCTTCAATGCTCTTACTGAGGGAAGGAGTTTGTTGCCCAAAATCTCGCAATACATGCCCCATCCATCCTCCCCTCAATACGGTGCAGTAGTCCTGTCCCCTTTGCAGAAAAGCACCACCAAAGCATGATGTTTCCACCCCCATGCTTCAGAGTAGGGATGGTGTTGTTGGTCTTATACTCAGTCTTCTTCTTTCCTCCCAACACGTCGAGTGGAGTTTATACCAAAAACTTCTATTCTGGTCTCATCGGACCACATGACCTTCTCCCATACCTCCTCTGGATCATCCAGATGGTCTTGGGCAAACTTCAGACGGGCCTGACATGTGCTTGCTTGAGCAGGGGGACCTTGCCCACGCTGCAGGATTTTAGTCCATGACGGTGTAGTGTGTTACTAATATGGTAACCGTTGAGACTGTGGTCCCCGCTCTCTTCAGGTCATTGACCAGGTCATCCCGTGTAGTTCTAGGCTGATCCCTCAACTTTCTCAGGATCATTGATACCCCACGAGGCGAGATCTTGCATGGAACACCAGTCCGAGGGAGATTGGGGGAGCCGGATCAAGTCTTGAACATTGTATCATTCCATGGTGGAGTTCTAATCAGAATATGGGGCTGGGCACAGAACGAAGGGGATTGGATTATGCCGTGCTCGGGCCAAACTTATAGTGGTTGTCACCTCAATGGGGTGGTTTACCGTGTAGCAGCGCATCCACAGCCTTGTGCAAGGATCTACAATTTTTACCCCTGTTGAATCCTTAGACAGCTATTAATGGAAATCTTGCCATATGGATATGAATTGGAGATCTGATGTGATTGAAGTGTGTGGACCAGTGTAACTTTATAACAGTAAACAGGTTCAAACATGGTGCAATTACTACCGGTTAATGGCTTGGAGATAGGAGGCCTCTTCAAGGCAACAACAGGTCTGTGAGAGCTAGAATTCGGCTGTTTGGTACGGTGAGTCAAATGACTTATTTCGTGCAATAAAATCATACAATGATGGATTTCTGGATTTTTTTTTGATTCTGTTTCTCACAGTTGAGGTGTACCTACGATGCAAATTACAGATCTCTCCATTCTTTGTAAGTTGGAAAACTTGAAAAATCAGCAGTGTATCAAATACTTATTTGCCCCACTGTAAAGATCCTCATTTTATTATTTCATTCAGAAATAGGCCTAATGCCGATGCGAAATGTTTACAAACATTATAAACACTATAAACATGAAGCTAGGCTATTTGTAGTTCGCTCGGCCGCCTCCCACAACAAATCCGTTTCAGATTAGACATATTTAGAAAGAGAACAGAATTTAAAATATAAGAGCTATAAACGCAACCAAAACGAATTATTTAGGGCTAAATGAAAACTGAACCAACGTGGGATCCTCTCCTTCGACACAAACAATGTTTCCGTATCGTGATGTTTTTAAATGGCAAATTAACTTTATTATGTAGCCTGGCTACTTAAACGGCCATTCCAATATTCATGTAAAACAAATGTTTTGCATAACATCACGGCAGCACAGTGATAACGCTTAACGGCACAGATTTTACAACATATTTAAACGGACTCCGCTCTGATTTTTTTTAAAACATTGTTTTGATTGACTATTTAGATGATAATGAACCTGCTGCATGTCAGTAGGCCACAGTTTAACTTGTTGCGCGCATGCGTCAGCCAGGCGGGCAATCACTATCGGAATAATCGGAGTTGCGTCGTCAAAAGGTTTGCTTTTATTTGTGTACGTTCACGATAAAAACAAATCTTTGTGCTTTTGTTAAAAAAGCCTAAAGAAAAATAGGATGCCGCTTTCTGCCGTCTTGGTTTCCTTTCGCGCAGCACAAAAATGACCCGAAACTCTGCATACTTGTTGCACAGTTTTTCTTTCGTTTTCTTAATTTATTATTCAAGTAAAAAGCTATTTCTCGAAAATAATAGGCCTATTATATATTATTATTATTATATTAATATTATGTCAATTATATATTTCTAATATAGCCCTAGCTTTATGATGTTTTTCTCTCATGGCAGGAAGCGCTGCCAGTAAGGTGACATGATGTGATGCTGTGAGTACACTCAAATGTTGATGCATTTTTGTATGTAAAAGTAATCCCCGGGCAACAAATGTTAGTATTTTACAGATCAATAGAGCACTTATCCTTTTACTAATTTAATTAATTCTAATTTAAAATAATCTAAGTTGATGTTAACGTTAAATAAAATATGGTTACAACGCGCGTTGGTTAGGCGTTTATGAACAAAATAACCGAAATGAACATCCCTAGCATATCCTAAAATACATCTGATTATTAGATACAAGAAACCGACTGACTTCAAGAGGAAGAAACTCAACCTCCTGACAAAGAAACCACTTTTCCTGCACCTTAACCAAAGTTTGCACAAAGACTAAACCAAGATCCGACAGCCAAACATTTGACGGACAGCAGAGGTTATATTTCTCAGATATGTTTGGTGCATCGCCTCTCACATTCCTTGCAATATCAGACACTTTTCTTTATATCTCCAATCTGAAGTTTGGGACACAGCCTGATTTCTCCGCGGTGCTTCATCTGAGAGAGAAATGAGTGTTAGAAATGCTAACTATTTCAAAAACTGAATTGTGTACAAATGATGTTGACTTCTGATGGATATAACTTGGATATAACACAACTTCCCATTGGTTTTTATATTTTTATTGCATTAAAGAAACCGCTCGCCCTCATCTTCCAAACCTGTATGCTGTTATTATTTGAAAGTTTCTTATTCATGAAATGTAAACCGAAAAAAAACAAAAACAAAGCACCATTAAACTTCATAAAAATAATCTATGTCATGTTTTACATTTTCGGAACCCATACAAGCTTTGTAGACTTAATATTAAACCGTTATTCAGTGAAAATCTGCAATATTTTCTCATGGGTATGTTGTTCGGTTATGATATGTGATTCAGTGGCCGTTTGATTCTTAAAACCAATTGAATCTGAACATATAACTTTGGTTTGGTTTTTGTGTATACATATGTACTGTGGGGAAAAAACAGCATACAAATTTGGAATTACATGAGGCGAGTAAATATTCACAGAAAATTAACTATTCCTTTATAAATGTTGTTTAACACAAGTTTATTGCTTTTATTGAGTATGCATTGCTTGCTAATGCTATACATATGGAGTACATAAAAACCCTAAAAAAACAACACTAAACATTTCAAATATATATTTGAGATTTCTTTACATTTTGGGTAACTGCTTATTAACTGGCTAATATTAATTTAGCATTACAAGGCACTTTTCTTTAAAATAATGGGGTTTGGCTCAGTAACATCATTGAAAATCTATCACAATGACCTTGTAGTACTCTTTAATAGATATTTCAGAAGTTGAATTGAGTATGAATCAGAAAAGCCAGTAAATATGACCGTGTGAAAGGAGAAGCTGGAGAAGTTGAAGCAATAGCATGCCAGCTTTGCTCTTTGATGAATAGTTGGGTCTGGTTAGTTTGAGGAAATGACTTCCTTCAGGATGAGTTTCTCAAACAGTTTTAACCAAGTTTACTAAAGGATTCCAGAAGAAGTTTGACATGAGCTAGGCTCTGTTTGGAGACTAGCCTAACTGCTTATTTCATTACACTTTTATCACAGGAATTTTCCAGATTCTTTTTTAATAAGGAAAAACTAATGGAGATGCTGTTTAATGTAGTTATGTCAGTGTTGGAGTCTCGGAATCAACTAAATGGTTAAAAAAGTATTGCATTTCTGTGAAGACTTTATTCACCAGGTTGTTTAATGGTGTGTGTATCATTACACAGCTTTTTCGAATGTCTCATTTCTAATAAATGATAATGCTGCTTGATTCATTAATACTTTATAAATATACTTCAGCCTCGAGGAAACACGTTAACGTCAACTGTCATAGCAAACTAATAAAGTAGTCTACCTATCTGTACTATATATATATATATATGAAATAATGAGAACATGTAGGCAAATCTTGGCATGATTAATCGTTAAATGCAAATTATCTGGATTTATGGAAAGTGCATCATTAGTCCAGAGTGAAATCCCATATGGTGCAGTTTGCTATATAAAGATGTCCTAAAAGTATGGTAGCTGGTGTTTTAATGATTTTAGTGGATGTATGAAGTCAGAGCTCCTCACACACACAGGTGTAGAGAATCAAATCAAATTAACTATCAGCACGATCCACGAAACAAATATAAAATCACAATACTACACGTCTATTATTTGAACATTTTAAACCATGCAAACTTCATTTTAAATTGTGCACCTTTATTAAGATAGATACCAAAGTTTGATAGGGTCACCTATTTTGTAAACGCTAATGTTAGGAAAACTTGCTAAACTAAAATTTGCTGACTTTGCTCACATCATAACTTACAAAAAAAAAAAATTACTAGTTTTGTACCTTTTGTTGAATTGCTTAGAAATTGCTTTATGCTGCTATATTGTTACCAAATATTGGATTTAATGTCTTTATTACCTTTTTTCTTTCAATTAGCAGAAGTTGTGTTTTTTATGGTAAGCCTCATTTTTTGTGTAAACACGACCAAAATTATACACTTGATTTTTCACTCAAAAACTGTGCATAAGCTCAGATCCCTGAGGTCTATGATCAATCAGTTCCCAAAAGCAATACAAAACTGTATATAAAAACCTGTGCTAAACAAAAACAAAAAAAAAAGACTAATTCCAAAATTTGGTGATAATAGAGATTAATAATGAGGGATTTACAAGCAACTTTTGAAAGGCCGGTCATTTTTGATGAAGAAAACCAAATTAGGAAAGGATTTTGAGCACAGCAAAAGCATTATCTAAATGCTCTTTGAGACAAATGTTGGCATGATTGATTACTTGATGCAAATGTCCTGGATTAATTAGTCCAAAGCAAAATCTGACTCCTCAGAGTTCTTGTTGAAAGGTGTTGAGTCGCACGACGCTGGATTCGCCAGTAAACACATTCATCAAAACTACAGGAAAAAAGCAGCTTTATTCAACTCATTCATTCCTGTAAAATCAATGCCACATTTTTAAAAATGGTTTATTTTCCATGATTAACACATGATGCAAACACTTGTTACTGCGCACAAGATACATCCTCTCAAACACCTTCCTAAAAATAATTTAACTCTAATATCCACATAAACAATATCTGCCACAAAAAAAAAAAAAGGGTCGTTGATTGAGTATTTTTCCATTTTGATTCCAAAAGCATTGCATCAGAAACCCAGAGAACATCATTCATGGGCCTCGTTCATGAAACACGAGCAGATTTTCTGTGAGTAAAACCATTCTGGGAAGGAACAGTTTATATATATATATATATATATCTAATTTAAATACATAGGCTACTATTATATAGATATATATATTCGAAATATTATATATAATATTTTGCAATTCACTGATTCATTTGCAATGATGTGCGCCTTGCTCGTGAATCGAAATGACTTCTTTTCATGATGTTTTGACGTAACTGTCACAATCAGTCACAGAGTTTGTCAAAATCATCATTGGCCAACTCCCATATACTTTTACATCACCTGTTGACGAGGAAAGCTCTGAGTGCGCAAACCACAACTTCATCTTTTTTCTCTTACTATTTCTGATTTGTGAAATATTTTATGTATAACGCATCTGAAAGCAATTATACAAATATCTTTGTCAATCTGACATCATATGTGCCTTTTTTTCCGCTAGAAAATAAATCTAATAGCAGACGCACTAACGACTCAAAACCCCCCCCCTCCCCCCCACCCCCCCCCCCGTTCAACTAACACCGGCCGACTGGCGAATCATAGACTAAAAGCGTAATATGGGCCGTTCAAAAATGGTGAAAAGGCATAAAAATATGTAAAGTCCTCTCACATTAAAGGCATGAGGAAATAACTTCATGACGTGCCTAAATATCAGTTTGACATCCCAGAATGCATCAGCACTGGGTCGAGTGGTAGAGATCTTAATTTAACCACATGACAACCACCGGCAAAAACAATTGTAATGCATATTAAATCAAACTATTTCCATAGGAAAGGTTTGCTAAGGTATAAAATCAAAACCCTCATTATTTCGGTCACAAATGTGTTATTCAAACAAAATGACGTGTTTTCTTCCACCCAAACCAGATTCTGATGAATTGAGAAGAATCGGCACGTTCTCATGTCAAGGCTCGCTGTGCTGATGGGATGCATTCGTTGGCGGGTCGTTGGCTGGTGTGGCGCTCCCCTCGCCGTCTCTGGAGCGCTGAGGGATTAGCGGAGGGGGTCCTGGGAAACCGCGCCCGCCGTACGGAGGCAGGATCATGGCTCCGGGGGGCGGCAGAGGTCCGGGAGGGAAGGGGCGAGGGGGGAGTCCGCGAGGGCCAAAGAATTCGGGCGGGACGTCCCGCGGTCCGAGCGGCGGAGGAAGCGGTCCAAACGGTGGGCCTCGTCCTGATCAAGCAAAACGCAACGTAAGGTTCAGAGATGCACTGAAAATGAATATCCAAAATCACTGAACAAAACTGTGATGTCTGATTAACTTTCATATTGTCAATTTAATTAAGAAACACAAACAATAAATGTAGTTTTCACGCTCTTTAATGTGGCGTGACAGATCACTGTAGCGCCGTTTAAAGACTAGCATGATGCACCAAAATTCAGCACCAAAATAGTAAGGCGACAGCAATTTTCTGTTTCATCATCATTGGCTAAGCAACATGATAATCATGGAACCACATAATATTAACATCTAAGTTATTTTCAGAAATATCTACACATGTTAATCATGCTAACACGAACGTTAAAACCTGCTACTTCATGTTAAAACAAGCAGCAACACTGTACCCTGTTGAACAACATGCAAGAACACAATCATACTACAATGTGTTTAAAACATGCTAATCATGCTTTAAAATAAAAGAAAAAAATAGTAAAAAAATAAATAGGAAAAAAAATAAAAAAAGAAAAAAAATTAGCAAACATCACTTTCAATCTTCAAGCTTTTACAGCTGCTTCAAACTCTCAGGCTAGGCTTTCTCAAGCCAACACATTTTAAGTTGTTGTCAGTTAACTTTCAAATCGTCAATTTTATAATGAAACAAAAACAATAAATGTAGTTTTGACGCTCATTAATGCGGAATGACAGATCGCTGTAACCACAAAGACTAGTGATGCAACCAAAATATTTCAGCCGAGACATACATTTTAAGTTTCAAAATAGTTTGTCAATAACTTCAGCCCTCCAAAACTGTGACTTCTAATCAGCTTTTAAAAACAGTCTTGTGTATAATTCTAATGTACAACTCCATTTTTGAGAGTCGATTATTAAATACATTTGATTAATTCATTAATTATAAAATAACATTCGTTTTATTTTTGGTTTCTTTAAAAAATGTAATAGTGCAATAATATACAATTATTCAAAAAAATATTTTAAAATAAGCTTTAAAAAAAGTCTTCATTTTCACAAAACCTTATTAAAGACGCAATAAAACCGTATGTACTACAATGTCACGAAACAAGCCGTACATTAGTCAGCTAGAAAAATAACTAAAGAGGAGCATTTTGCTAAATGTGCACTATTACATACGTTTCAAATATTATTTATTCTAATATAACATTACATATTAAAATATATTTAATAATGTTGTTGTCTTTATTCAATGTATTTTTGATAAATCTCATGAAAACAAGTTTTTAAATGTTCATATTTTAAAAATGAACTCGAGTAGAAACGTAATTATTAAAAAGCTGATATTTAAACCGTTTTGTGCAATTTAAACGTTTTTTAGTCCAGGTGATATGTGAACAATGTTCACTTTTTCATAAATGCATGAAACTTGGTACACTTGTATAGTTTGCGGCCCTAAACATTTTCAGAAATGGCACCATCGCAAAAACACCTCGTGGTTGCCATGGCGACCATTTTACGTTCCGCCATAACCAAATTATGTATTTTGTGTTATAGCTCCTGAACCAAAAACCACGAAAACACAGAAAAGGTCATGTCTACCCCTATGTTTTGATGGTCAAAAAATACAATAATACCATATACAGCAACATAAACTGTTCAGATGAAGAGTCAATGGTGAAATCAGCAATGTGAGAAGGAAATAACAGTATATATCTACAACTGGTTTTATTTGAGTGTAGTCTTATTAATAAATCGGATTAACTCCTGTTTTAATAAACTTTTGGCTGAATTCAAGATCTTTAATAACGTTAATGTTTTTGGGAAATGCAGGAAACGATAACAAAACACCTAACTAAGTGAAAATTAATATTTCCCGGTCAGCGCACGGGCTAATGAAGGGTTACGGCGTAGTAAGGAGGGGAAAACAACAACGGATAGCGGGGGAGGAGGTTGAGGAAGAAGGGGAAGGCAGATGCTTAAAATCGCTTACCAAACGGTGGCGGTACAGGTCCAAACGGGCCGATCGGAGGAGGAGGGCCGTAGGAGTCCATGGGTGGCGGTCTGTAGCGCGGCTCTGGAGGCATCATGGGCGGTCGGATCATCATAGGCGGCATGACCGGAGGTCCGTAAGACTTGGGTGGCGGAACCGGAGAATCCCGGATGGGAGACGGGAGGAAGGATCCCTGACTCTGAGACTTAGAGAGCTGGAGGAGAAAAATGCAGAACTACAGGTTACGGAAAAATACTCTCTAGAGCTCTGAGGTGGTTTAACACCGGATTCCTGTTAACCGACCCAAGCAGACATCAGTGAACCACTGCAAGGCCAGAAACACACTTTATACAAGAACAGCAGACACAAGTGCAGGGATTCACTAACCCTTTTATTACCCTAACATCTTAAACAAAATATTTTAATATTCAAATACTTGTAGTCGCCATGAGATTAAGCTCTTTCAATAATTTAACATTCACATGAATGCACATGGCTCTCTGATATTGTTTAATGGTCACACTGGTGTTTTAGGAACCCCCATCAAATGTAATATAATAATAGCAGTAATAATTATCAGTTCTATTGATCATTAATATACAATTATTATTATTGTTGATTACTAATCTAACTAATTATAAAAAAAGTATAAAATATTACTGTTGTAAATTACAATGGTACTGTAAAATAAACTGAATATTTGATCATTATTTTACACACGTTACAATACTAATGTGTCTTAAATTCAAACGCTCAAGCTTTATTAATAATACGTATAATTGTTGACTAAAAATGAATAAAGAAATAGCTTACGGTTGAAAATAAATGTATAATGTAAAATATATTTGATAATCTTTGTATTTTGACACTACAAGTTATACTAATATTTATGTCTTAAATTCTTCGCTTACGAATGTTCAAACTCTCAAGCTTTTAACACTTCAATGCTTAATCATCATACAGTGTGATAATTATTTGGTCCAATTATAAAAAAAATTAAACGTTTGTCAATTCCAATTGTTCTGTAAAACAAATTAAATAATAATAATTTATGTCTTTAAAGTTAAATTATTAATGGTCCTCAAAGCTTATTAATAATTTAAAAATAATATATAAATTTATTTTAAATATTCACGCTTGATTTCAAAGCCCAAGCTTAATTATTTGGCAGAATACTAATCAGTCCAAAAAAGTGTTTGAAATTAGTGAAATGTCTACAGCGAAGTGGCCATGGATGTTGCTTACCAATTCATGTTAACTGCAGGACATGCAAGAGATGAAGCTGCCTTAATTGTGCAGCCCTATTTATTTATTTTAATTTTACATTCGATTAAATTGGACATACTTAACATGCACTTGTGTCACTGTGGTGGTAACACCTTACTACTCATAGGGGCCGATAAAGTTTTGTTGTGTTCCATTATGAAATCACAACAAATCAATCTTGCACTGCTATTTAGCATACATGCACTTGTGTAGAGTGTGTTTCAGGCCTGTACATGCTGTAACTCACTCACCAACATGAGTTTTGTTAAACATCCGCCACATTCCGAGCACAAGACCCACACAGTGATTAGAAAGTGAACAGAAAGACATGTTTAATCAGGCTCTGAAGACCCAAAAACAGCTGACAAAGCAACCTGGCACTGTGCACAAAGCCATCCCATCCATCCCAGCACCCAGCCGCTGTACTCACAGGCTCTACTGGCTCAGACGAGACCTGCTCTGAGGCCTCGGCCGTCTCACTGACCGGTGCCGTCTGCTTTAAAGCAAACACACCCACCGTCGTTTAATGGAGAACAACATGACTGTTTCTTACACACGTTTACTGGAGATCTCCTCGCTCACATCTGAACACAATGTACATCAAATCTCAAACAGAGAAAAGCGTGACCGCTGTGATCCTTACCATCGGTCCATCATGTGCACAGGGAGATGAAGTCATCGGAGGAAACATTTCTGAAAAACAGACATTTGGACATCTGTGAATGCAGATATAATGTAGATCTTAAACTGTGCAATTCAAACCATATCTGATACAGTCCACATTTATTAAAAAACTAAGAAATAATATAATTAAATGATGAAAATTCACATTTAAATATTGATTTTCTTTACAATATTAGATTTAGGATTCAGTGAACTCTTTACATGAAGTATTTAAATGTTAACGTAATAAACAATGACTTTAAAAACCGTACGCTACTATTTCAAAGTTTAATCAGAGGATTATTTTTGAAAGAAATGCATAATCCTTTTATCAATCAAGGATGCTTAAATTGATCAAAAGTGACAGTAAAGTTACAATATACGTTACACAACATATTTCTATTTCAAATGAATCTTTTCTTTTGAACTTTGTTCCTCAAACTCAAAAAAAAGGTAAATTTTTCTATTTCAGCTTTATTTCAGGTTTTAGTACGTTAGATAGTTGACAATACAGACATTTATAATTTTAATCCATATACATAAGATATTTGTTCAAGATTTATCACATTTTATTTTAATTTCAGCAGATTTCAAATCACAAAAAAAAGATAATTTATTTTATTTTTTGTGTAATATACTCATTGTCATTATTTATTTTATACTATTTTTCTATTATCTTTGTAAAATTTATTTATTTCAGTTTAAAGTTATTTTAGTACGTTTTTCGTTGGAAAGGTAGCATTCCCATTTTTACCCGCGGTTTTATTTTTGTTCTAAGGAATTAATACTTTTCTTCAGCAAGGATGCATTAATTTGATCAAAAGTGACAGTAAAGACATTTTATAATGTTACAAAAGATTTACATTTTTAAATAAATGCTGTTCTTTTCAACTTTCTATTCATCAAAGAATCATGAAAATAATGTATCATGGTTTCTACAAAAATATTAAGCAGAACAACTGTTTTCAACATTGATTATAATCAGAAATGTTTCTTGAGCAGCAAATCAGCATATTAGAATGATTTCTGAAGGATCATGTGACACTGAAGACTGGAAAATTCAGCTTTGATCACAGAAATAAATTACATTTTAAAACATTAAAACAGAAAACAGTTATTTTAAAATTGTAATAATAATATTTTAAAAATGTACTACATATTTTATAAACAAATGCAGCTGCTTTATAACGGCTCGTATCATAAGCACCTGGTCTGGATGGCAGCGGGTGTCCGAGCTCTGAGAAGCGTCCGTGAGGGTCAGACGGGGGTCGTGGACCTGGAACAGATCACAAGTGATTAGGAGCCGCTATAAATCATTTTATACTGACATTCGATGCTGGAGTTCAGGAGCGAACGCATCAGGAGCACTTTCAATGATAAAGACAGAAGAAAATGCTGTGAGGAGAGAAACTGAGGGGGAAATGACAGGCGATCTAAAAACGTAGAGCGACTCAAAAACAGGAAAGCTGGAAAAATGAGAGAGACCTGGAGAAAGGTTACAAGAGCAACTGTGGAATCACATCTGACTGATTCAGCCAGTATAGCAGGTGTGTAGCTTGGATTTGGGCTTAGATTTCTAGTTTTGGTTAAAATAATAGAACAGCAGAAGATGATAAAGACCTAACTTCTCCCATAGTTGGAAAAGCCACCCTGACAGCCGGTCCACGTTCCCCTTGAGACCTCAATGGAGAGGGGTGCACCAGGAGAGAGCGGTCAACACGCCTGCTGCTGCAACAGATTACTCAGCTTCTCATTGCCAGCTCCATGTTCTATGGCGTTGTACCAAGGGCTGATCTCGTCCTACAATGATTGACAAACGTTAGACGGATTATGATTATAAAGCTGATTGAGACTACCGTGGTTTTTTTAAAGAAATTAATAGTTTTATTAAGCAAAGGTACATTAACTGATCAAAAGTAACAGTAAAACATTTATAATTTTGCACATTTAAAAGCTACTTCCTCATCAAGTGATGTTCTTCCCCCCCAAACTGTTTGTCAAGTTTATAGATACTATTGGACAAAGCATTCTTTCTATTATAAATTGCAGTCTGACAAATGGTTGTGTTCCTTTATGCCTTAAGCATCCGGTTGTCCAGCCCCTTCTTAAAAAGCCTGGTCTAGATCCTGCAAATCTAAATAATTTTCAGCCAATATCTATTCTTGTCTAAAATTTTAGAAAACATTTGAATCGGCTCGTTAGAGTAGCTAATGCCCTTTTATTAAAAACTGATTCTTCTAGCAATGTTGCCTTAGTTCTGCTGGATCTTAGCTCAGCATTTAATACAATTGACCATACTATCCTAATTGAACGTTTAAAGTGTCATTTGGGCATCCAAGGAACTGCCTAAGTCGGTTTGCCTCATCTTCAAAATAAATCCTTTTATGTTAAAACTGGAAACTTTTCGTCATCAGTAGTTTCTATTACTTATGGGATCCCTCAAGGTTCTATTTTGGGACCAGTGTTATTTTCATTATATATGCTTCCTCTTGGTACTATTTTGATAAATATAGTATCTCATACCACTTTTATGCTAGCGACACCCAGATGTATTTGCCTATAAAGTCTGGAGATGATACATGTGTTAAATCACTCTTTGAATGTCTAGAAGATGTAAAATGCTGGATGAATACTAACTTTCTTCAGTTAAATGAGAAAAAGACAGAAATTATTATATTTGGCCCTAGTAACCACGCAAAACATAACGCAACAAGTCTAGGTCCTTTCTCATCCAATTTGCATACTTATGTTAAGAATTTAGGTTTTATTTTTGACACAGAGTTAAAGTTTGACAGACAAATTAATTAATTTGTGAAGAATATTTTCTTTCAGCTGAGAAATATCACAACTCAAATCTGTCTTATCTTTCAGTGATCTAGTGAAAGTAATTCATGCTTTTATTTCTTCACATCTTGATTACTGTAATGCGTTATACAGTAAATAATTTTTTTATTGATTTGATTGTTGATGTGTTTCACGAGCAGCAAATCAGCATATTATACTAATTTCTGAAGATCATGTGACACTTTACACTGGAGTAATTGCTGATGGAAATTCAGCTCTGCATCAC